>MCJB01046192.1:0-12845 GCA_002018475.1 Nicotiana obtusifolia
TCTGCCTCTACCACGACCACGACCGCGTCTACGGCCTCTGGTGGCCTCAGTGGGTGGTACTGGTGGTCGTCCACCTCGTCTGGCAGTTCGCGGCCTCACCATCTGTGGAAGAACAGGATAGTAGAAGTTTTAGTACTCGGATCAACAAGTTCGCACGACAAGAATTTCAAGAATATGGAATTTTCCTAAAAACGTTCTGCTGCCTCTCGAAGATAAGTACAGACGTCTCCGTACCGATCCGTAAGACTCTACTAAACCCGCTCATGACTCGTGAGACCCAGGTAACCTAGGCTCTGATACCAACTCTGTCACGACCCAAAATCCCAACCCGGTCGTGATGGCGCCTCTCATGAAGACAAGGCCAGCCAATTCAACTAAACTACATTTAAACAGCAAAACAATACGAAAATGATATAAATATGGTTTAATAACCGAAATTTGCGGAAAAATGTAGTGAACCATCCCGACTACAGCCCGAACCGGGGTGTCACAAAGTCATGAGCCACTAATGCAATCCTAATAATAGTATAACTATTACAGTATCTTTGGCACAACTGTTTGAACAAAGTGGAAACAATAAAATAAAAGAGATACGGGGCTGCGGACGTGAACAGCTACCTCGTAGTCTCCGAATCACCGCCCTGACAGTAGTAATCAATGCCTCGGAGCGGAACCGATAGCGCCTGAATCTGCACACATGGTGCGGGGAGTAATGTGAGTACTTCCAACTCAGTGAGTAATACACATAAATAATGACTGAAAGTAAGAAAACACATAATGCACAAGGCAATCCATAAGAAGTAATGAAACATCGGTGAAATAGTAACCAGTGTAAATTCAAGTAGAAACTCCTTTCAACAGGTAAAACATGCGCATCTTTCAAGTAAATAACGTGAAGTAAAAGAAAGCACTTTAAAACTGCCCCTCGGGCTCAGAGTCATCTAAAAACACGCCCCTCGGGCAATATTATTTAAAATAGTAAAATCTTTCAAACTCTGGTTACCCGTTGTCATTGTTACCAACCGTAACCTACAGTTGTCATTGTTACCAACTGTATTATCTACCCATCCCCGGTTATCAGTTGTCATTGTTACCAACTGTAACCTACAGTTGTCATTGTTACCAACTGCAATTATCATAATGGGTACCCTGCGCTCACTGTGGGTGGTTCAGACTCCGGGAGGGGCTTCTTATGGCCTAAGCGCTATATCATATCTCGTGGCGGCATGCCACCCGATCCATTTCAAAATCATTTGAAAACATCATTTGGTTTTCAAAACTGAGTTCAAATAATAATTCAAATCATTAACAAATACCCCCGAAGGGTTTACATAACTGGCGTGAAGCCCAAATATGATTTCAGTAAACAGTGATAAATTACCCCTGAAGGATTCACATAACCGGCACGAAGCCCAAATATGGCTGGAAGCCCAAATCTTTATATTATCAAATCAATTCCAATCAAATAGGTAGTAAAAATCATCAATGGGGACGGACCAAGTCACAATCCCCAGTAGTAAACGACCCCACGCTCATCATCGAGCGTGTGCCTTACTTCAATATAGCACTACGATATGCAATCCGGGGTTTCAAAGCCTCAGAGCATCATTTCCAATCATTACTCACCTCAAACCGGCTAAATCCTTAGCCCGCGACGCCTTTGCCCTTTGAATTGGTCTCCACGTGCGTCGAATCTATATAAATTCAGAATAATTACGTCACATTATGCTATGGGGACAAAGCCCAAGCGAAAATTATCAAAATTACTAAGAAATCCCAAAATTAGCAAAACCCGAGCCCCGGGACCACTTCTCAAAATTCAGAAATTATCACTTCAACGGGTTTCTTATCTCCTCACGAGTTCAACCATATAAAATTTGTCGAATTCCGACACCGGATCGACCTCTAACCCTCACACCTAAGCCTTAGGGTTTTCCACAATTTTTCCCAACTTAAATCACCAATTAATTGCTAAAAATAGTGATAAACTGAGGTAATTCCTCCAAAATTTAGTTAGGAATACTTACCCCGATGTTTCTCTTGGAAACCCTCCAAGAATTGCTTCAAAACTTGTTTCAATCCGAGTTCTATGGCCCTAAGTGTGTTTAAGATGACCAAGACTTTTCCTTTAAGAATTTGTCCATGAAAATCTCCTTTGGATATAGTTTTGAGGTTGATTTATGGTGATTCTATGGTGTTTGGAGGTGTTCCTCTTCGTGGGTAACGAAAATGGGTCTTGTATAACAAGATGGGCATTGGGTTCTACTTAAAGGTACCAAAAATCGGGTTAAAACACCCCTGTCAGGTCAAAAATGCGATCCCCTATGCCAAAAATGCGGTCCGCATTTCACCTTTGCGGTTCCCATATTTGGTCGCAATTCTCGCCCCAAGTTCTATCTCAGTTTGCGACATTCTGTGTCAAAATGCGGCCAAAATGCGACCAAAATGCGGTCAGATCTGCGATCGAAGATCTGACATTTCAGCAGACTTTTCCCTCGACACGAAAATAGGCATAACTTTCTCATACGATGTCTGAATTGGACGATTCTTTTTGCTATGGCTCCAAAATATTTATACGGATCTAATTCTTCAACCAAAACTGAATTTGGAGTTCATTTGCATAATATGATACCACTTATTCTTGAAGATACGACATCGACACATTCTTAAAATGCCAAAGTTAAGCTCCATCAACCATCCAAAATCCATTCGGGGCCCTTGGGACCTCAACCAAACATCCCAACATGTCCCATAACATTATTCAAACTTGTTCCAACCTTCGGAACGTTCAAATCAACATCATAACATCAAATTCGCACCGGATTCAAGCCTAAGAATCTCAAAATCTTCTAAATCGCTCTTTTGATCTAAACCCGACCAAACCACGTCCGAATGACTTGAAATTTTGCACACAAGTCATAAATCACACATCGAAGCTACAAAAACTTTCGGAATTCCATTCCGACCCTCGGATCAAAATCTCGCCTATCAACCGGAAATCGCCAAAATTCTAACTTTACCAATTCAAGCCTAATTCTACACGGAACCTCCAGAACTAATTCCGATCACACTCCTGAGTCATAAATCATCTCCCGAAACTAACCGAATCATCGGAATTCACATCCGAGCCTTCTATCTCATAAGTCAACATACAGTTGATTTTTACAACTTAAGCCTCCTTGAAAGAGACTAAGTGTCTCATTTCTTACCGATTTCACTCCGAATGCAACTTACTCAATTAAATTACCTAAAACACTGATAAAAAGGCATAATGATACAGATATTGAGGAAGACGGAGCAGTAACCCATGAGACGATTTACCGGGTCGTCACAAAAACCCAAGATGACCTAACTGATAGCCTTTGGATGCAAACGTTTCATTCTCAGCAATGGTAAGGAGGCTTTGGAAAAATTTAATGCAAAACGTGATGAAGGAATCTTTCTTGGTTACTCCTCTCAAAGTAAGACATACAAAGTCTAAACAAAAGTACTCAGTGTGTGGAAGAAAGTGTGCATGTGATTTTTGATGAATCCAATGAATCAAGTGGAAAAGGATCACATAACAAAGAAGATGAAGACAAAGAATTTTCAAAAGTTCCGGGTGAAGCTAGGTCTAAGGCAAGAAACATGTTCACCTTCTCAGCCTTTCTGTCTCTAATTGAGCTTAAGAACATCAAGGAAGCATTGAAATATGCTGATTGGATAGATGTTATGCAAGAAGAAGTACATCAGTTTGAGAGAAACATGGTGTAGCACCTGGTCCCTAGGCCTTCAAACAGAATAGTGATTAGAACTAGGTGGATATTCCGAAATAAGCTTGATGAATTTGGAAACAAAACAAGAAATAAAGTAAGCTTGGTGGTTCAAGTCTACAACCAAGAGGAAGGGATCGACTATGATGAGACTTTTGGTCCTGTTGCTCGAATGGAAGCACTCAGGATTATTATTGCTTTTGCATCTCATATGGAATTCAAATTATTTCAAATGGATGTTAAAAGTGCCTTTCTAATGGATATCTGATCGAGGAAGTCTTTGTCAAGCAACCCCCTGGCATTAAAAGTCATGAGCATCATGAGCATGTTTTCAAGCTTGACATCGTACTCTATCAAATACGTAATATAATAGAAAGATATCAAACCCACTGAGTGTAAACAAACGACCGGTCGTTTTTCTTCTTAGATCCCCTTTCCCCTAATTAAGACTCCCAGTATGTGCTTTTACCTTTTTATGACTTGCAAGGATGGTTGGTTTGGTCTTGGAAGGGTTTGAGTTGAAATCAGAACACTTAGTTCCTTAATAATGACTTAAGATGGCCAAGTTAGACTTGAGACAATATTTTGAGTAAACGACATCGGAACCAGGATTTGATGGTTCCAATAGGTCCTTATGATGATTTTGGACTTGGGCATGTGTTTGGATCAAATTTCAAGTGATCCGAGAGCATTTTGGCACTTAATATTGAAAATTGGCACATTGAAGGTTTTCAAGTTCTTTAAATTTGGTTTAAAGTAGACTTTGGTGTTATCGAGGTCTGTTTAGGATTCCAAGCTTGAGAATAGGTCCAAATGGTGAGTTATGACTTGTAAGAAAAATTTAGCTTCATTCCGAGTTGTCTAATTATGATTCGATGCGTTCGGAGCTAGTTGAAGAAGTTTGAGGTTCATAAGTTGATTAACTTGGTTTTGGGGAGCTATCCTTAAATTCGATGTTGTTTTACGGGTTCCGAGGGTTTGAGCAGGTCTGTATTATGTTTAAGGACTTGTTGGTGCAATTGGACGGGATCCCGGGTGGCTCGGCTGAGTTTCGGACCACCCGGAGGTAAGTTTAAATTACTGCAATTTGCTATTCTGGTTTCCTTCTTCATGAACGCAGAGAAGGCCTCGCGTTCGCGATGAAGGAATTGGGCTAGGGGAAATTCGTTCTTCGCGTTCGCATGCGTGGGTTTGTGTTCACGTAGAGTAAGGCCAGCTTGGGGAGGGATAGACTGTTGGTATTCGCATTAGCAAAGATACCCTCGCGTTCACGTAGGGTAGGTCGGGCAAGACTTTGCGTTGGAAGCTTGCATCACGTTTGTGATGTACAATTTTCAGAGCCTTGGCCGCTTTGCCTTCGCGATCACGAAGAAGGATTCACTGGGCAGAAACTTGATTAAAACGGGGCTTAGACTCATTTTGTTCATTTCTCTCAACTCTTGGCCGATTTTAGAGCTCTTCGGAGAGGGTTTTTCATCTAGCACCTTGAGGTAAGTAATCTATACATAATGTGAGTTTAACACATAGATTATGGGTAGATTGTAACATGTAAATTGTGAAAATTTTATGATTTTGTTGAAAAACCTAGGTTTTGGTAAAAATGAGATTAGACCACGAAAATAATTATGGAATTGAATAGAACTTATTTATTTGTGTTTGTGAGGTTATGGGTAACATTTATTTACGAAAATTTTCGGAATCGGGGCACGTGGGCTCCGGGGTGAATTTTAGGAACCTTCTAAATTGGGTTGGGTAATTACTCTAATAGTTAAATTATAAACTTTTGAGCATATATTGATTAGTTAGTACGACCTTTGGCTTGTTTCAGATTCCTCGACACCGATTTGAGGCTATTAGTGTGATTGTGGACCAGGAAGAGGACTTGAAAACGAGGTAAGTATCTTATACAACCTTGTAAGAGGGAATTATCCCGTAGGTTTTTTAAATGGTTATTTTCTAATAGTTGTGGGTGTTACGTACGCACAATGTGATGAGAGTCCGTACGTAGCTAAAAATCATGCTTATGTCTGGGTAGACTTAGGACTTTACCATGCATTTCTTGTATTGATTGCACCCAACTTGCTAGTTTAATTACTTGAATTTATAATTGAAATTGGATAAAGGATTTTATGAGACCGAGATTTATTACCTTGAGTTTTGGCGGAATACTTGATTGTTAGCAGAAATTATGCCTTCTTTGAGTACTATTCCTATGTAGTAGTCGTTGATCGAAGTTGTTAGAGTTTCTTTATTCCTGTGGATCGGGCCGAACGCCTCAGCAGTATATTAGATGCATCTATGGTTTGCGATGGTCGACCCTTGGCAGTGTACATACTATTCTGGATCGGGCCGTACGACCTCGGCATAAATCGTGCGTGATATTGCTAGGAGTCTGATTATACTAGATATTTCTTTCTTGACCTTAGGCTTGATAATTACTTGGTGCCTCTTATGTGTTAAAAATTTGGCATGTGATAGTTGGATGTTTTAAATTGATATTTTTTTAAAGAATCATTACTTATTGTTTCTTATTCCATTGTTATTGCGGTATTTCATGCCTAATTCCTGTACTTTTTTTATTGACCTCTAGTAAGTGTCGATGTCGACCCCTCGTCACTACTTATTCGAGGCTAGACTAGATACTTACTAGGTACACGTTGTTTATGTACTCACGCTACACTTCTATACAAATTGTGCAGGCACTGAGGCAGGTACATCTGGTGTCCGTCCAGGCGCGCATCCGTATTACCCCGAGGTCTAGTGGTGAGCTGCTTTCCATGCTGCATTCTGCAGCACCCCGAGCCTCATCTTTTTGTATTTATTGTTTCTGTCTAGTTTGCTTCAAACAGTAGTTGTAGGGGTTTTTGTATATTCTTCAAGATTGCTCTTGCATTTGTGATACCGAGTTTTGAAAATTTCTAGTAGATGTTCATGGTTTTTATCTATTAGTTTTGACTAACTCACTCTTATGTTTGTTTTATGCTTTATATCACTACGGTCATTTACTCTTAGTTTCTTTATTAAATAAAGTCAATGAATTTAAAAATATTAAAAAGAACAATTAAATGGATAGTTCACCGTTGGCTTGCCTAGCAGTGACGTTAGGCACCATCACGGTCTGTAGTGGGAATTGGGTCGTGATACTGAGATTGGTTAGTATATTTTACCAATGTTTCTTATTTTAATTATTATTTGAGAAAATCAGAAAGAGTTGATTTGTGAGATAACTAATTAAAAATATGTAAATAAAGTAATAGAAATTTTTTGTTTTACACAAATACAATAAAGAGGTGGTAGAATCCTGACTTCAGTTAATATTTCTAATATATACTACCTATGTTTCAATTTAGAAGACACACTTTCCTTCTTAATCCGTTCCAAAAGAATGATACATTTCTACAATTGGAAATAACTCAACTTTGAACTCTTCATTTTAACAATTTTACCTTTAATGAGAAGCTTTTATAACCAAACAAATGACATAGCCCCACAAAGCTTTTACCCGTTAAGCTTTTAAGACCACAAGTTTCAAAAGTCTTTTTTTTCTTCTTAAACTCCGTGCCGAGTCAAAGTACCTCATCTAAATTGAAATGGATGAAGTAATAGACAAATAAACTCCACACAGTAGTAAATTCGCAAGATAAAGTATAATTCCACGGTTAATAAAGTACCACGTCTAATCTTTGGAATAGCGAAGCTCGATAAACTATGCAAGTCTAGTCTCAGGCCAAATCATGAATTAAAGCATTTAAACATGCAAGATTAACTCAATTAGTATAACTAAAACATGGTATAAGTCTAAGTCTACTCACACATGTCAAACCTAGCATACACACGTACGCTCGTCACATGGGACGTACATAGTTCCCATATCTAGCATACAGCAGATAGAACACCTATAAGGATAAATTTTCTCTTACAAGGTTACGCAAGAGACTTATCTCGCTCCGAAATTCGATGTCGACTTCTACGCCGCTCTAACACCTCAAACAAACGCCGAATAATCCGAAACTAACCAAAGAACGTACAAACCAATCAAATTATACTCAAGAACCCATAATTATCAATTAGAAATAAATCTCAACCCCACACAAAAAGTCAACCCCGGACCTACGCACTCAGATTCCAAAACTTCTCAAAAATAGATGTTATCCATAACACCGCGAACCAAAATATATAATTTGTTTTCTAATTTATGTCCAATTTTGTGGTCAAATTCTCTTTTTATCAAATTTTAGGTTTCTACCAAAATCCCATAATTTCCAATAATTTTTACAAATTTTCATGTTAAATTTCATATATAATCCATGTATTTAGCTCACAACAAGTTGGAATAACTAAACTTATGATAGATGACGAAAATAGTCTTCAAGAACCACCTCAAATCACCGTTGAAATGAAAGAAATGAGATAAAATGAGCTAAATCCCAAAATTATAACTTATAAATCTGCTCAGCTATAGATCTTCGCGATGCGATGACCAAATGCGACCAACCACAAAGTATTCCCACACGATCATGAAAGCCAAGCAGTCCATCTCCTTCGCTAATGCGAAGACCAAATCCTCCTAAGCCAGCTCTGTCTCCTCAAGAATGCGATTGCTCCCATGGAACACGAAGGCCAGCCACAGCATGGCTTTACTTCTAGGTGAACGGGGTCGACTACAAGAAAACGCTATCCTTCTGGCCCCCAATACTATGCAAACGCGACACTTTATCCGCGAATGCGAAGAACAAATACCAACCGGCCAAAATCCTTCTCCGTTATCGCGAGCCTTGCTACGCGATCATGAAGCACCGCTACACACCAGTGCATCAGCTGCTCCAAACTCAACCAAAATGGTCTAAAAACCCCCCGAATCATACCTGAGCCTCCCCGAATTCTGTTCAATCATACCAACAAGTCCATATACCTATAAAACTTATCTAAGGGCTCATAACACCATAATTAACATCAAAATCAAGAGTCGATGATCAATCGAAACACCAAAATTAACATCAAAATCAAGAATCGAAGATCAAAATTCTTCTCTTAACATTCAAACCTTTAAGCTTCGCCGAATGCGTCTAAATAACACTAAGACATTCTGGATTACGACCAAACTTTACACAAAAGTTTTAATCATCTAAATGAAACTATACAAGGTCCGGAAACACAATAAGAGTCTGATAATACCAAAGTCAACTTCCAGTCGAACCTATGAGCTCTCCATTTCCTCAAATTGCCAACTTCCAACAAATAGAGTCAAATCTTCTAGGACTATCCAAATTTAAATCTGAACGTATGACCAAGTCCAAAATACCATACAGACCAATCAAACCATCGAATCCCGATTCCAAGGTCATTTACTCAAAATTCAAACATTGGTCAACTCTTCCAAATTGAGAATCACTCTTCCAAATTCATCTTGAACCTCTCGAACATCGATACTAATCATACAAGCAGGTCATACTGCCTCATATGGAGCTACTCAAGGTTATAAAACCACCAAACAATATGTTAAAGCTCAAAACAACCAGTCGAATCATTACAACACCCGACCTACGAAATGCGTACAACTTATTTATATGTCATTCTTCTCGTTATTGTATGAGGTCTATCCAATGCTAGATGCAGAGGCGCATAATAGATCGATATGAACATCATTAGCTGTCCCGTAATAAAACCAGTTGTTGCTGATACCTTCTTCTCGGTTCCTTCTTCCATAACCAGAGCTCGGAGAAGGAAGAGATAAGAGGGCCCTATGGAGAATGTGGTCAGAAATCCATAATAGAGTCCGACCACAACGACTGAATTGATTATCTTCATGCATAAGGATACTAGATTACCTAGTAGAAAAGATTGAAAAATCATCACAAACCTCCCTTATTTCTTTTCTATTGCAATTTCTGGATTATTATATGATGATTGTTGTTTTAGACGATGCATATGTAGAAAGCCTATTTGGTTTTAATAGTTACTTTACTAGATTTTTCTTTTTTTTTTCTTTCTATAGTGGAGATAGTCGCACGTAATGACAGATCACGGCCATATTATTAAAAGCTTGTGGTAAGAATGGGTTTCGTTCTAGTGCTCGAAAATAATATTCCAAAGCTTCTTCTTCTTCTTCTTATTCTTCTTCTTCTTCTTCTTCTTCTTCTTCTTCTTTAAAATTTTAACCAAAAATAACTCTAATCTTCACTGAAGTCCCTTAAAATTGAGATATAAACTCAAAAGGATATACGCAATCATTTGTAACAACACCCAATCCAAATAAAAAATTATTTTGCAAAATTCAATTTTTGAATTCAAAGCTTTGAAGCTTTTTAATAGTTGCCAATGGAAAATTCTCTGCTGCTGTAATTTTAGAGATAATTTCGATGGATATGTGTAAAAAGAGAGAGAGAGAGAGAGAGAGAGAGAGAGAGAGAGAGAGATTTGGATTGATCTATATGAGGGAGAAAAATATATTTCAAAATCTTTTTGAAAATGGGATAAAAACGTGATTTTAAGGGTTTTGTATAACTAATAGACGTGAAGGTGAGAGTGGGAGGGAGGCGACATAGGGGGAGAATAGCAGTTACAGCTTAATTTTAAGGAATCCTTCATTTATTATGATTATGTATATAAATAGTAAATATAGATACACAATATAATTTTTAAGGAACCTAAAGAAAAGTGATAAATTTGTCTAAAGAAGTATATCTAGGTAAAAATCCCCAAAAAATGGGGTAGTAGTTGTTAAACCGGGTCAAATATTTTATGAAATGGGTGGACTAACATATAATATAGCTAGAAGGGCTATTACACTAGCAGCATGCAAAACGCATAAACGAACTCAATTCATTATTTCGTAATGTAATAGAAAAAAATATAGAAAGAGATAAGGTGGATAATATTTTTGATTCCGATTTAGGCCTTGAAAGACTAAATTAGAGGGGTAGGTGTTCTAGCCCGCCCCTTACACTGGACTCCCAAAGAACAAGAAATGTGGTGCTGACTGTAATCACATGGTGGACAAAATTCCGTCATTCTTAAGTTTCAGCTTAAACGGGACAAAAAATAGCTATCTAACACACTGGGAGTCCTCAAAATATGAGTCCATACACTTGTTAGCTAAGGTTGGATCATCAATCGGTTCCTAGTGTCAGTCAATCACGATTTGCCGTCAAGAGAGGAAGAGCCTCGACTTTAGGTTAGGTTAAATTCCTAATTAAAAATAAGTTGGAAAGTAAACTTTTTGGGTTTTGGCGTTAAATAAACCAACCCCGTTAGTTTCTTTTAAAAAAATTAGCATATTTTGACCGAACCAATCAGTTTTTGACCAACCGATGTTAGTGAATTTTTTGAATGACCGGTCGATCGGTTTTTTGCGGATGATCTTCCCCGTGTTTTTAGTAGTGAATTTCAAATTGACCTACATTGGTCTTTCATTTTAGAACGACATATTCCGAAATAGGGATGTGCCTAGACAAAGAATTGATGAAGCATACTGAATTTCATAATAAACTTCCAGTATCATAAAGATAGTAAGATCTACAGGCCCATTCTTCTTGTACTTTTACCAAGTAATAATAAATTACATTGTTATATTTTTATAACTTGAAATATTAATAATAAATTTGATGTATAATATAATTAGTAAACTTCACTCACCATTGACAAATGACTTATCCATCATTGCCCAAACAAGAAAAAAAGAGGCAAAACCAAATATCATCTAAGAAATGTTAGGTAAAAGATAATGGACACCTAAACTCCCCATAAGAAACATACGGAGTTTGGTGCTCCTGATTGATAATGTTGCATTCATATATAGAAGTTACACTACGAGAAATCCGAAAAAAAGCGACCACAAAAAGCGATCAAAGTTGGTCTCTTTTTGGCCAAAAGCGACCAAAAAGAGACCAAATAGGCCTGGTCCATATTAAGCTGGTCCCTTTACCTTAGGGACCAAAGTTGGTCGCCAATTAGCAACCAACTTTGGTCTCTAAGGTAAAAGGACCAAATATTCCGGGTAGAGCAAATAGAGACCAACTTTGGTCGCTAAATTGGCGACCAAAGTTGGTCTCTATATATAAATGATGATTTTTTAATTTATTATAATCTGGAAAATGGCGACCAACTTTGGTCGCCATATAATTAATTTTATGATTTTTTTTTTTAATTAAGCGACCAACCTTGGTCGCTATCTTGAAGAATAATTTTTTTTTATGATAAGCGACCCACGTTGGTCACTAGATTTGCAGAGTTTAAAAATCTGGGTTTAAATAGTGACCAACGTTGGTCGCTCTTTGTCACGACCCAAAATCCCAACCCGGTCGTGATGGCGCCTCTCATGAAGAGAAGGCCAGCCAATCCAAACTAACTTCATTTTAACAGTTAAATAATACGAAAATAATATAAGTATGGTTTAATAACAAAAATAAGCGGAAAAATATAGTGAACCATCCCGACTACAGCCTTCAGATCGGGGTGTCACAAAGTCATGAGCAACTAAAGAAAATCCTAATAACAAAATTACTATTACAATGTCTTGGCACAATTGTTAGATGAAAGTGGAAATAACATGATAAAAGAGATACGGGGCTGCGGACGCCAACAGCTACCTCGTAACCTCCGAATCACCGCCCTGGCAGTAGTAGTCAATGCCTCGGGGCGGAACCGATAACGCCTGAATCTGCACACATGGTGCAGGGAGTAATGTGAGTACTTCCAACTCAGTGAGTAATAAATATAAATAATGACTGAAGGTAAGAAACACATAAGACTTAGAGCAATCCACGATGGAACAGTAAAAACATGTAACATCTCAAATAAATAACGTGAAGTAAATGGAAACAACACCAACACAACCAAAAATGCAATGCGATGCAATGCAAGTCATGACTATCGTGGCGGCGTGCCACCCGTTCCCTGGGTACCCGGCGCTTACTGTGGGGGGTTCAGTAGCGCAATATCTCGTGACGGCATGTCACCCGATCCATGCATATTATATCTCATGGCGGCATTCCACCCGATCCAATTTATATTCCGTGGCGGCGTGCCACCCGATCCAATTAAAAATCATTTGAAAATATCATTTGAGTTCAAAACTGAGTTTATGAAATGAAT
>MCJB01046192.1:13274-31798 GCA_002018475.1 Nicotiana obtusifolia
TGGCAAGTAGCCCAAATCAAAATGATATCAATTAGATTTCAATCAAGTATGTAGTAGAAATCATCAATCGGGATGGGCCAAGTCCCAATCCCCAGAAGTAAACAACCCCATGCTCATCATCGAGCATGTACCTCACCTCAACATAGCACTATGAGGTGCAAATCCGGGGTTTCGAACCCTCAGGACATCATTTACAAATATTACTCACCTCAAATCGGCTAAATCCTTAGCCCGCGATGCCTTTGCCCTTTGAATTGGCCTCCACGTGCGTCGAATCTATCCAAATTCAGTACAATTACATCACAATATGTTGAGGGAATAAAACCCAAGCAAAAACAATCGAATTTACTAAGAAATCCCGAAATTAGCAAAACCCGAGCCCCGGGCCCACGTCTCAAAATTCAGAAATTATCACTTCAACGGTTTCCTTATCTCCTCACGAGTTCAACCATATAAAATTTGTCGAATTCCGACACCGGATCGACCACCAACCCTCAAATCTAAGCTTTAGGGTTTCCACCATTTTCCCAACCCAAAATACCAGTAAAAATGCTAAAAACAAATATAATCTTAGGTAATTCCTTCAAAATTGAGATAGAAATACTTACCCCGATGTTTCTCTTGGAAACCCTCCAAGAATTGCTTCAAAACTTGTTTCAATCCGAGCTCTCTAGCTCCAAGTATGTTTACGATGACCAAAACTCTTCCTTTAAGAATTTGTCCATGAAAATCTCCCTTGGATATAGTTTTGAGGTTGATTTATGGTGATTCTATGGTGTTTGGAGGTGTTCCTCTTCGTGGGTAACGAATATGGGTCTTGTAAGGCAAAATGAACACTGAGTTCTACTTAAAAAGCATCAAAAATCGGGTTAAAACACCCCTGTCAGGTCAAAAATGCGATTCCTCTATGCCAAAAATGCAGTTCGCATTTCACCTTTGCGGTTCGCATTTTTGGTCGCAAATCTCGCCCCAAGTTTTGTCTCAGTTTGCGATTTCCAGGTCAAAATGCGGTTAGCATTTCAAAAATGCGGTTAGCATTTCAAAAATGCGGTTCGCATTTCACGTTCTGCGGTTCGCATTTCTGACATTTCTGCAAATTTTTCCTTGACACCAAAATAGGCATAACTTTCTCATACGATGTCCGAATTGGACGATTCTTTTTGCTATGGCTATGATATTTCGATACGGATCTAATTCTTCAATTAAAATTGAATTTGGAGTCCATTTGCATAATATTATACCACTTATTCTTGAAGAGACGACATCGACACATTCTCGAAATGCCAAAGTTAAACGCCATCAACCATCCAAAATCCATTCGAGGCCCTCGGTACTTCAACCAAACAGTCCAACATGTCCCATAACATTATTCAAACTTGTTCCAATCTTCGGAACATTCAGAACAACTTATCAACACCAATTCACGTTGGATTCAAGCCTAAGGTTTATCAAAATTCTCTAAGTCGCTATTTTGATCTAAACCCAACCAAATCACGTCTGAATGACCTGAAATTTTGCACACAAGTCACAAATAACATATCGAAGCTACACAAACTTTCGGAATTCCATTCCGACCCTCGGATCAAAATCTCGCCTATCAACCGGAAATCCCCAAAATTCTAACTTCACCAATTCAAGCCTAATTCTACACAGAACATCCAAAACTAATTCCGATCACTCTCCTAAGTCATAAATCCTCTCCCGGAACTAACCGAATCATCGGAATTCACATCCGAGCCTTCTAACTCATAAGTCAACATACAATTGACTTTTACAACTTAAGCCCCCTTGAAAGAGACTAAGTGTCTCATTTCTTACCGATTTCACTCCAAATGCAACTTACTCAATTAAATTACCTAAAACACTGATAACAAGGCATAATGATACAGATATTGGGGAAGACGGAGCAGTAACCCATGAGACGATTTACCGGGTCGTCACACTATTTCCTACAAAATTACTTTTTTCAGTAAAAAGCGACCAACTAGAGACCAACGTTGGTCGCTTTTCTTGGTTCATTTTTTCCAGAAACTGCCTCTTTGGGCAGCTACACCACCTGCCAGCTTACCAAAATCCTAAACAGGCATTTTATGCCATAACGGACAACAACAACGACGACAACAACAACAACAAACCAAATTCGTATATGGCATTTTATGCCATAAACAACAACAACAACGACAACAACAACAACAACAACATTAAAAGTAACAAACTATAAGGTTCAATAGAACTTATACATTAAGCTAACCAAAATAATTTAACTATTATTACAAGTCAAGGATTAGTTTGTACATCATTATCGTCATCGTCTGATGAAGTTTCATCACGAAGACGGTATGGAAAAGGGTGTAGTTGTGTAGGACCAGAGGGATGATAACGGGGAGGACGGGAGGAACTAGCACGGGGAAGGCGAGCCTCTGGCGATGACTCACGAGACCGAGGAATCGGAAAAGTGCCAGAAGCCAAGAGAGATTTAAGCTGCTCTTGTATGCCAATGTACTGAGCATCTCTAATCCTTTCTCTTTCCTTGGAGGCTTCTAGCTCGGCTGTGAGCTTTGCCACAGTCTCCCGCACAGAGGAGAGGCTCTCCCACCAAGTTGCTCGGCTTGCGCCGAAGTCCCGATTCCTTGCATTCCACACTTATAGCGATGGAATTTCTTAGTGGGAAGCCCGTATACCTTCCCCCATTTTGGACCGCCAACAGCCTGCGTCCATAGTCTTTCAGCATCCTCGTCCAACGGTTGGATTGGGTCGCCCGATGAAGATGGTGGCTGGCTGCGTATGAATTCCTCCACCTCAGCTGTGAAGCGATCCTACAAGAAAAATTATATTGAATTAGTATTTCAAAAGTTATATAAAAGTAAATCAAAATACTTAATGAAAATTGAAAACTTACATGTACAGTCGAGGCTCGGCCCTCGACCCACCTTTCTTCATCCGAATTTTTCTTCTTCTTGACAATATGAGTCTCCTTGAATAACTCATCTTGCCTCATCGGATGCCCCAATTTCTTCTCCTGAAAATTCATAAATTTTAGTTAAGAAACAGAGTAGATATACGTTGAAAATTAAAATTTTGTCCCGAGGCTGATCGCACCTCCAGTGTGCAGGGAGCCTCCCTTCTCAGAAGCACGAGCTTTCTTTCCTTTCTCGCTCTTCTTTAAGAACTCTGCGGTTAGAAATTGCCTTTGCAAATCCTCCCATAGATGCTCAAGCAACCAGGAGGGCTTCTGGTTCAACTTTCTAGCTTTGGAAAAGCAATGTGACAACCGCTTGCGAGCCTTGAGATGGAAATTAGCAGCTACATCCGCGCTATAGCGGTGTTCCCATACACACTTGCTATGTATTTCAAAAGTTAAGTATTTAGATGGAAATATCATAAATATAAATAATTGTACTGCTTAAAAGAACATTTATACCTTAAATTCATTGAAAATTTACTCCTTAAGCGAGAATGGGAAATCATTCCAAGTCGCATAAGGGCCATCTAATAGCTTTCCGGTGGCTTGGGTGATTATCCTTGTAGTAATATTACTAGGGATGAACCTGCAATTTAATTAAAAAAACACATTAATATCTTAGTAAAACTATACAAAACAATAAACGTAAAATAACAAATAACTCTTACCCGTCACCCTCAGGGACTATGATGATCCTGCCATATTGATCACGATGCACCTCCTCGTCATCATCACCATCACCGTCCGAACCATGTACATCAGAGGCATGTGTGGAAGGTGTAGGGGGGTCAGAGCTAGTGTCTCACAGGCGAAGGCCTGTAATAGATGGAGTTCCAGAAGAAGATGGCTGCAATCCCTGTGATTGCGACATAGCTGTATGGGCCGCAGGGGGACGCGACACTGATTGTTGTGACCCGAGTGGTTGTGACCCCAGTGGCTATGACCTGAGTGGCTGTGACCCCAGTGGCTGCGACACTGATGCCTGTGATCCATGTGGATGTGACATGGATCGATGCGGTCCATGCGATGCAGATGGCTGACCTCCACGTGGATGTGCGGCAGTTGGACTGTATGTCAGACGTACAGTCCTATGGCCCTATGATGAAAGACCTGGTGTCTGCACGAAGGTGTAGGGCTGGTGATGCTGTGGCAGCTCTGAATAGCCCTGGGGTGGAGGAAAAGATGTAGGCATAGGCAACTCTGAAACAGCAGGACAAGTTGGAATATAATCTTCTACCCTCCTCTTTAGTTTCCTAGCCTTTTCTCGACCCCGAGAACTAATAGAATCATTGTTACCCCGACCCTTGCTTGTCATCTGTATAATATAATACATATTTAGATTGAAAGATATAAAGAAAATAGCTATAAATGAGAGTTGTTAAAGAAACCAACTGTTTAAAGCTCATCGACGTACAGTTCCTCGTCCGAGAATTCTTCTTCCTCAGTAGTTTGAGCTTCATCAGTTGATACTTCTTCCTCGTTTTCTGTTATTCTTACTTCAGAAATATCAACTTCTTCCAATATGTGTTCAGGATGTTCCAAATCATTTTCCAAAACTTCGCCCTCTATTGGTCAACAGTAGAGATATCGTTTTGATATGCAACATCTAACACATTCTCGACTTCTACCCTACCCACATGCTTGGTTTTTATTACAACCCACCAATCAGACTTACTCCGCCGCAATGGATAAGGAGCATAATACACTTGTCTAACATTATGTGCAATTATGAAAGGATCATAGCGATCATACTCCCTCGTATGATTAACCTCAATTATGTTTTACTGATTGTGGACTCTTGTACCTCTTGTTGGGTGTGGGTCAAACCACTTGCATCTAAAGAGTATCAATTTCTTATATGGCCAACCTGTATATTCTAGTTCTATTATTTCTTTGATCACACCATAATAATCAATATCTCCATTTTGGTTGCCATCACCACCTTGAACCCACACCCCACTGTTGTTGCTATTTTTATTTTTAGAGCAACACTCGGTATGGAACTTATATCCATTCACAACGTACTTAGACATTGTTCTGACCTCAACCCCAGGTCCCCAAGATATATCTTTCAAAAATTGATTTATACCATTATTTGGATCATTTACCTACATATTGTTAAAAAAAACTTCATATGTTAGCATAACTTCCAAACATTGTTTACCTACATAGTGTTAGAATATTTTAAGGAGAAACTTACAAATTGTTTGAACCACGTATCAAATCTCGTATATACAGCATCATGGCCAAATTGACCTACGAAGTGACTGTGACACATCAAATATTTTTAGTAGTTGCATTGAGATGTAAAACAGTAATTGTTATATTTTGATAACTACTAAATCAATACTTACTTGAGAAATGGTACGACTTTGGGACAATTTAGCAACACGTGAAGTGTAGCTGACTTGAACTCCATATCGCTCAAACTCCTCTTTCTAAAATCTTTAGAACATCGGCCTGGTTGATTAAATATGCACATAGGCGAATACAATGGATCATTCCTAAGGTCGACTGTGTGCCTGTTGGGCCTATTCCTAGCACATGGCACATTACTCTCAAAATAATAAGAGAAAAAATGAGCAGTCTCCTTTGCAAGATAAGCTTCGCATATAGATCCTTCAACCCTATTCCTCTGATTAACAAATTGTTTGCATTTGCCAATTGTCCTATCATAATTTCAGGTTAGCCAAGAACATTAAAATAAAGCAGAAAATAACATCAAACATATAATATTACCTCTCAAAGGGATACATCCATCTGCATTGAACAGGCCCTCCAAGTCATGCCTCGTGTACAAGGTGGATTGGAAGGTGTTCCATCACATCAAAAAACCCACATAGAAATATCTTTTCCATCTTAGAAGAAGTGACACGAATGTTCTGATCCATCTGGAGTAGGTTTTCTTCCCTTAATGTGGAAAAACACAAGTCTTTAAAAAATAGATTAATCTCTGTGATGGGTTTCCAGATTCTTTCAGGAAAACCACAAAATGCAATAGGCACTAAGGTCTCCATGAAAACATGACAGTCATGACTTTTCAAATGGCTCAACATCCCCACCTCCATATCAACTTTTCTCCCAAAATTCGACGCATAACCCTCAGGCATCTTCAATTTCGTTACCCAATCACAAATTTGCCGTCGTTCCTCCAAAGTGAATGTGTAACTTGCTTTGGGTTTGAACACCTTACCATTATGTGCTGTCTGCAAGTATAGTTCAGGCCGCCTGCAATATTCTTGTAAGTCCATTCTAGCTTTTGCGTTATCCTTTGTCTTACCTTTAACATCCATCACTGTGTTGAACAAATTATCAAAATAGTTCTTCTCAATATACATGACATCAAGGTTGTGACGGAGAAGATTATTCTTCCAATAAGGCAAATCCCAAAATATACTCCTTTTCACCCAATTATGAGTAACACCGTATCCTGAGAATCTATAAGGTGGAACTTCAGTAACTTTACTGAAGTTCTGGACCCTCTCCCAAATTTCCTCTCCTGTAAGTATTGGAGGTGGAAAATTACATTCCATTTTATTCTTTTTGAATGCATATTTCATCCTTCTAAACTCATGATTAGGAGGCAAGAACTGACGATGACAATCAAACCATGATTGCTTTCGACCATATTTCAAAGTGAACGCTTTACTATTTTCCATGCAGTAAGGACAAGCTAGCTTCCCAGCAGTCATCCACCCAGACAACATTCCATACGCAGGAAAATCATTAATTGTCCACATTAAATTAGCACGCAAATTGAAATTCTGCTTGGTTGATATGTCGTATGTTTCAACACCATCGTACCACAATTATTTTAGCTCATCAATCAAATGTTGCAAATATACATCAATCAAACTTTTCGGATTACGTGGACCGAGGATAATAAAATTCAAGAATATGTATGGACTAGTCATGCACAACTCTAGTGGTAGATTATAAGGTGTAAGAAAGACAAGCCAACATGAATAAGGTGTCGCAGATACAGAAAAAGGCGTGAAGCCATCCGCACACAGACCTAATCGAATGTTCCTTGGTTCACTAGCAAAATCGGGATACGTCCTATCAAAGTGCTTCCAAGCTTCTCCATCTGAAGGATGACACATAACACCGGGTGGTCTTCTATTTTTAAAGTGCCATCTCATATGAGGAGCAGAACTCATCGACGCATATAACCTCTTTAACCTAGGTATAAGAGGTAAATAGTGCATCAACTTGATAGCGACCATTTTCCCGCTGGAAAGCCTCTTGAAACGAGGCCTTTCGCAAAATTTACAACTGTCCAAACCTGCATCATCTTTATAATATAACATGCAACATCTTCACAACAATCAATTCTCATTGACGAAAGTCCTAACTTAGAAACTAATCTCTTTACCTTATAGAAATCAACAGGTAATTCGACATCACGGTCAACTAGTTCACGCATAAGGTCAATGAAAGAGTCCATGGCTCCTTGAGAAATATTCTAATCAGATTTCATACTTAGTAATCTAACTGCAACAGACAACTCAGAGTGCGGACTTCCGTTACGTAGTGGATGACTAGCTTCCTCTAATTGTTCATAAAAACGTTTTGCCTCATCATTAGGAGTTTGTTCAACATTTTCATTGGAATCACCCCTGAAGTGCATCCCAAAAGCATCCGCAACCATATGATGAATTCCAGAATCACTAATTGTATTCTCCACCGACCTACTACTTTCACCCACAACCATGTTATGAAATATCCCATGGCTACCATCGATCTCTCTATGATTAGTCCACACAAAGTAATTTTCTATAAACCCCCTTCTATAAAGATGATGCTTAACTTCATCCGAATTTTCAAACTTCATACAGTCGTACCTAACACAAGGGCACCTAATTACTCCTTCAATTAGGTATGGTGGAAGTGACATTGCATGTCTAATAAAGTCATCCACCCCTTCTACAAAATCCTCCCTCAATCCCCGTCGATTAGGATAATTCTTATTGCACATCCAAGTATGATGGTCCATCTATATAAATAAAACAAGAGGAAATTAATTTAGTTAATTCATATCCTAATCTTTTTCTAGTTAATTAATTTCATATCCTAAAATTTCAATTTCCAAACTAAAACTCCAATTCATATAAAATTTCAATTTATAAATTAAAAGTTCAATTCATAAACTAAAAGACCTATGTGTATCCTAAAACTTCAATTTATAAACTAAAAGTCCAATTCATATCCTAAAATTTCAATTTACAAACTAAAAGTTCAATTCATAAACTAAAAGTTCAATTCATATCCTAAAATTTCAATTCATACGCTAAAATTTCAATTCATATCCAAAAGGTTCAATTCATAAACTAAAAGTCCAATTCGTATCCTAAAGGTTCAATTCATATCCAATTCATAAAATTTCAAGACAACACAAAGTATAATTCAAATCTAACTAAACTAAATTCAACACTAATTAAACTATATAGTTAATAAAATTAATTAACAAAACTAATTTGAACAAGACCTAAACCCTAATCCTCAACAAAATACATTGTTCAAAGAATTGAAACACTAATTGAAACAATAAACTATAATACATCAAATATTGTAACACACACACTAAAAATAACAAAGATTGAAGGTTATCATTCTAACCTTGATTTTTTATAGGTGGAGAAGGAGAGAGATAGGCGCGGCAGTGGGCGGCGATGAGCAGCAGTGGCGGTGACGGGCAGAGGCGGCGGCGACGAGCAGCAGTGGCGGCATGGTGGCGCGGGGTGGGGGAATGGGATTAGGGTTAGTGAAATAAGAGAGTTGGGAAATTTTGGCGAAATAAGGGGAAACCCCGATTTTATTTCTGTAAATTACAAAAAGCGACCAATAATAGCGACCAATGTTGGTCGCTATTTTGGTCGCTCTAGTATACTCCATTATATATATTACGTGTATGTATATATATATATATATTTTAAAGCTATATTCGATATATATATATATAGTATAATATAAGTGTATATATATACTAAGTGTATTGCATATACTACGTGTATAGTATAGTGTATTATGTAATACACTATACTATATGTATATATAGTATAGTGTATTACATAATACACTATACTATACACGTAGTATATGCAATACCCTTAGTATACTATAACGGTGATTCATCGTTACAAGTGTATCAATACCTAAAAGAACCCGTCCATGTGTTCCGAGCGCTTCATGTTCTTTTATATATATATATATATATATATATATATATATATATATAATACGCTATACTATATTTTAAGTGAAGCATGCTTTAGTATTAATTTTATTACTGTATCCATTCCGATGTTGCTTAGGTTAAAGGTTTAAACCCAGACAGTTCTATGTCAGATAGTAAGCTCTGGTTATGGCAGCATAACCGGTGGCCTCCGCAAGACCCGTCTTTAAGCCAAGGTTGGGCGTTGTAAAAGGGTTAGCAGGTGAGGTCGTGGTTTAGAGCTTATTAACTGACTTAGGATTTTGACAAGGTTTCTACCTTAGTAATTCTCCCTGTAGCTACGTCGAAGCGATCCTGTAGTCCTGTTGGTATCTGTAGTCCCATTGGTATCAGAGCCATGTGAAAGAATAGGGATAGAAAACTAAGTTTAACACATTTTTTCTAATGAATATCATTAGGAAACAATCTCTTGTTAAAAACAGTAGAAAAGAAGAGTATGATATGCCGCAACAATTAGATCTCCTTAATAAGTGGACGATCCCTAAAATTCAACCTAAGGTTATATACCAGTTAGGTACCTTTGAAAAATTAGGTTTAAAACAAGTAGTCAAAACTACAGAAGAGACTATCACAATAGATAATGATCATGCTACTTTTAGATTATTATCTGAAAATGATTTAGCTCCTTATAGAGAATCTCATAGATTCTTACATATTGGTTTAATACAAGTTGCGTTCAAGCCACTTACATTAAGAGGCTTACCTGAAAGCTTTATTGCATCTCTCAGAGATGACAGAAACCAAAACTGGAAAAAATCCCTAATAGGGACAGTACAAACCAGTTTGGCTTATGACCCTGTATATTTTAATACTTTCCTAATTTGCAGATTTCATTAGCGATGATAATTCGCTAAATGCTTTAATATTGAGTATTAAACTCCATGGTTATGATTATCTGCCTGGTACTGAAGTTATATGCATTTGTTATAGAATTTATTATAAGCCTTTATATACTTTGAATCCTATGTGCAAATGATGAATTTCAAAAATGAAACTATTTTGATAGAAACTAATTTTGGTAAATCTAAAGTTATTACAAGAAGACCTATTAAGTGGCATGAGATAGATTTTCCTAAAGAATGGGTCATTGAGGAAGCAATAGCTCCTCGAAATAATGTTAACAGTGAAATCATAGAAGTTGAACAAGCTTCTGATGGAACTGTTAGGATCAGGTTCAATGAACCAAATCAAATTGATAATATCAGTTATTCATCTAGATTAACTAGACCCAATTCCTCATATATCTCTCATGTTGATTATAAGGTAGATTTTCCTTCAAGGGCATCTACCTCATAGATTAGAGAAAATGATAGAATTGATGTTATAAAAATTAGCACAGATAATATTGCTAGTGCTATGCCAGACCCAACCGAATCGGAAATGGATTTTTCAAATAGTTTACATGGACAGTAGCCATCAAATAGATTTTAGTCCGGGATCACCGGCAAAAAAATTAATTTCTGTAGAATTTAAAAAACCTAGATGGGAACTTTTTAGAAACTGATTTTTTGATAACTTCAATGAAAAATCAATAAAGTTTTTCCAAGATGATTTTTATAATGAAATTAGTAGACATAACAAGATTATAGCTTTTGTGTCTTGGTTCATGTCTAAATATATTGATGGTTATATTTCCATGCTAGAAAGAGATTATAAGCTCAGTAGTGGGAAAGTTACTAAATCTGTTTTCCCACCGCAAACATCTTTCCAAATGGGAGAAAAAGATAAGGTTATATATTATACTGCCTTTTCTAAATTGTTTGATGATAACAATGGTACTATTACTGCTAGAAATTTGAATAGATGTTGACTCAGAATAATGATACAAATATCTATGTTAGTATTCTGGGTGAACAGGTAGCTTCTATCAATGATAGATTGGACAAGCTTATAGTAGAAGTCCAAAAAATTAGTAACAAGGATACTATAAAAGGTAAGGAGCAAATAGCGACTGCCAGTATCCAACCCCCTCCAGAAGTCAAAGACTTTAAATTGAAAAGTCTAGATGACTTGGAGAAACTTCTTAATAAGAAATTTGAAGGATTTAGGATTAGTCCTTTAAATTTAGAAAAAGTACCTAGTGAAGAAAGAAAGGAAAAACTTTCTGTTGAGATTAATAAAATCTCAGAAAAGTTTGCTAGAAAACCAGTACAAAGGATGTACTACTATCATAGACCGACCTCTCAGGATGTTTTACTAGAAGAACCTGAGCCTAATTACTTCTCACAATGTTACAGTGATAAGGAAATCTATGAATGGAACATAGATGGATTCACGGATAGACAGATTTATATTCAGGTACATAGATTGCTTATGTATAGTACTATCTGTAAGGTAAATAATAATTCTGAGAAAGCCATAGCTGATATGGTTATAGCCGGGTTTATTGGCCAATTAAAAGGCTGGTGGGATAATTATTTGACTAATAGTCAAAGAGCAGATATTTTAGGAGCTGTTAAAGCATAAAATGGACAGAATGTGCAAAATATAGTCTATTCTTTAGTTTTTAATATTATAGAACATTTCTCAGGAAGATGGTCAGATAATAGTGAGACCATCAGAACTATGCTTCAAAACCTAAGGTGTCATACACTCACTGAATTTAGATGGTATAAGGATGTATTCCTTTCAAGAGTTATGGAATTACCCGAGTGTAATAGTACTCACTGGAATTCTAAGTTTATAGATGGGCTTCCCACTTTATTTGCTGAAAGAATTAGGAAGACCCTTAGAGGTACTGCTATGAGTATAGATTATAATAGTTATACTTATGGTAAGCTGATTAGTGTATGCACCCAGGAAGGTTTAGCTCTTTGTAATGAGATTAAGCTAAACCAAGAGATCAAGAAACACCGTCTAAATGAGAGACAACAATTAGGAGAGTTCTGTGAGCAATTTGCTATAGATATCCCCAAAATTAAGAAACCTCATAGGAAGAAGAAAGACCAAAAATAGCCTTATAGGTACAAGAGAAAAAAGAAAATAAATCCCGAAAAGAGAAGGGAGAAGACCGAAAAGAGAAGGTCTAGTTATAAGAAGAGAAAGGATTTTATCAAATTCGTAAAGCCCAATGCCTGTTATAAGTGTGGTAAAGTAGGCCATTACGCCAAAGATTGTAAGGTTAAGGATAACATCAAGAACCTTGACCTTGATGATAGTATTAAGGATTCGTTATATAAGATACTTTGAATTCTTCAAGGGATAATTCTCCAGTAAGCAGTGACACAGAATCTTTAACTGATGAAGATTTGAAAGTATTACAAAATGAAGAATATTATTCTTCATCAGATTCAGAGTGTGGACCTTGTTAGCAAATGTAAGGTGGGTGTTGTGATAACAACACAGAAGATGAGTTTTATAATATTTATTCTCAGTTTAAGGATTTAGATATAAATGTCCTTACAAATGATAGTTTATTAGAACTCCTTAGAGTTATAAAGGATCCTGAACTAAGATCCCAGATTATAGATAAGATAGATCCCATTAAGGATAATAGTCCCAAGGATTCTGAAATAGAAGGAATTCCTTCCCAAAAAGGTCCTATACTATGTCTGATATAAAGAGGATTTTAAAAGAAAAATCCCAAGCCATAGACAAGCCAACCACTGTTCAAGACTTGAAGGACGAGATTAATAATCTCAAGGATGAGGTCTCGAATTTAAAGGCTTCTAATATAGCCTTAGATAAGAGGATTATTAAGTTAGAAAATCCTCAGGTTGCTCCTAGAAGTAAGAGATTAAGTACTTCTAATAATAAGGAAGTAAGAGATGACTTTTTAGGAACTGTTAATTTTCCTAATGAGTTTTTACAAAAATTACAATTCTTCACTACTCAAAAATTTCTAATAAAGGTAACTCTTTTGATTGATTATAATTTTAAAAAAGAATTTGTTGCATTATTCGATAGTGGTGCAGATTTAAATTGTATAAAAGAAGGGATAATACCTTCTAGATATTTTCATAAAACTACTCATAAATTAAAAAATGCCAGTGGTCAGCATATGGGTATTACTTATAAATTACCTAAAGCTTTTATTTGTGAAAATAATATTTGCATTTCTGAAAATTTTATTTTAATAAAAGATATTCATCAGGATATTATATTAGGCGTGCCATTTTTTCATAAAATTATGCCTTTTACTAACTGGGATGCTAATAGCATTACAGGTACTTATAAGAATAAACCTATTACTTTTGAGTTTATAACTCAACCAATTCAGAGATTTTTGAATGAAATTATTTCTAATAACATTTCTACAAAAAATAAGCAGATTGATTTTCTCAAAAATGAAATTTGTAGTCTTACTATTGAGCAGGACTTAAAAGCTCCTAAGTTAATAGAAAAAATTGATTTGTTAAAAAACCAGTTTTCTTTACAAATTTGTGAAGATCATCCAAATCAATTTTGGAACAGGAAAAATCATATAGTAAGTCTTCCTTATGAAGAAGGCTTTTCAGAGGGTAATATCCGAACTAAAGCTAGGCCATGCCAAATAAATTCCGAATATTTGAAATTATGCAAAAAGGAAATTAATTCTCTAATAGAGAAAGGTTTAATAAAACCTTCAAAGTTCAAATGGTCTTGCACTGCTTTCTATGTTAATAAACATGCAGAACAAGAACGTGGTGTTCCTAGACTTGTTATAAACTATAAGCCCCTTAATAAGGCGCTAAAATGGATTAGATATCCTATCCCTAATAAAAAGGACTTATTGGATAGATTACATGATGCGATTATATTCTCAAAGTTTGATTTAAAATCAGGCTATTGGCAGGTCCAAATAGCTGAATCAGATAGATATAAAACCGCTTTTAATGTCCCAATGGGTCAATATGAGTGGAATGTTATGCCCTTTGGCTTGAAGAATGCTCCTTCTGAATTTCAGAAAATTATAGATGATATCTTTATTTCTTATACTAATTTCATAATAGTCTATATAGATGATATTCTGTTATTTTCAAAGAATATTGAAAGTCATTTTCGACACCTAGAAATATTTAGGAAAATTATTATACAAAATGGTTTAGTTATTTCTAAACCAAAGATGAATCTTTTTCAGACTAATATTAGATTTTTAGGTCATACTATTGGAAAAGGAAAAATAATTCCTATTAATCGTAGAATTGAATTTGCTTCTAAATTTCCTGATGTTATAACTGACAAAACCCAATTGCAGAGATTTTTGGGCAGTCTTAATTATATCTCTCCTTTTATAAAGGATTTAGCCAAGGATACTGCTATTCTTTATGATTGACACAAAAAGAATCCAAAGCCTTGGACTAACAGTCATACTGATGCTATTAAAATCATTAAGAAGAAGGTTAATAACCTTTCATGTTTAACCCTTGCTAACCCAAATTGGGATAAAATGGTTGAAACTAACCCCTCTGATATAGGCGATGGTGGAATACTGAAGCAGATATGTCCTAGTAATAAACAGGAATATCTTGTCCAATTTTATTCTGGAAAATGGAATAATTCTCAGAAAAATTATGCAACTATAGCTAAAGAAATCTTGGCGATAGTTAAATGTGTTTTAAAGTTTCAGACTGATTTATATAATCAAAAGTTTTTAATAAAAACTGATTGTCATGCAGCTAGATTTATCTTTAATAAAGATTTTAAGCATGATGTTTCGAAACAGATGTTTGCAAGATGGCAATCACTACTAGCTCTATTTGATTTTGAAATTATTTATAAAAAGGGTAGTGATAATAATCTCCCTTATTTTCTTACTAGAGAATATTTGAATTCATAATTCCTAATGTTTCATTATGCAGATGAGACCACAGTATGTACCCCCTCGAGGAAGGGGAAGAGGAACTGGTAAAGGGAGAGGTAATATCCTCGCCCAAATTGGCAACCAAAAACTAATAGCTGCTAATATCACAGAAAGCTCGAGCTCGGGGATTAATACTGACCACCCTATGTACAGGAAATTTATGGAATTCATAAAGTCCAAAAACGAGGGTAATAACCCACCTTCGTATTCAGCAGCCTTAACAGAAGAAGGCCACGAAGGAAATGAGGTTTATAGCCAAGGTTCACAAAAATAATTGATAATGTTTTTGGAACAATCTGACCTCAAATGGAAGGATAATCCCTGGCAAATAATGGCTAGGTATTTGGATACGGCATAATATGCCTCAAGTGCTTATAAGTATAAGATGAATTATGAGTTGATTTTATTATCAACAGGAACAGCTGAAATTCAGCATTTTTATCCTTCTACTACGAGAAAAGTTTATAACTTTTCCAAGATAATAATCAAAAGGATTATTCCCTCAGATGAATGGGGCATCAACACGTTGAAAGAAATGGATTATATCCATCCAGAACAGAAGATACCTGTTAAGTTTAATTACTGGGATTATATCCAAAGTTTTCATAAAACTTTTTTATATGAGAATGCTAATAGGAAACATTCTTGGTTTATCAAGATCTGCCCAAATGTATTTGAGCAGAATTTACCTAATTGGTTTTGTGACTGGTGGATTTTATATGGTCCGTCAATAGAAATATTACCAGAAGTTCTTAAGAGTTTATATACTCAATGGATAGAAATATCGCCAAAATTAATAACTTTACAGAAGGATAATATATTCTTTGAGGGTATGGCCCTTATGTATTTCTTTATAGAATTTTCAATCCCATGGATTATGAAATGGGATATAGAAGTTAGTCAAACGAGTAGGGGATTTTCCTACTTAAACAGAATTTTTTATACAAAGTTTTGGAGTAAATTCCTCCAAATAACCAAGGAAGGCCATATTCATGGGCAAGAAACTGTGGATAATATCCACAAAGCACTAGAAAAATATAGCACACATAAAGCCAGTAATACTGAAGAGGAACTTAGCCCTTTCAACATATCACCAGAAAACTACAGATGAAAAAGGGTGCAGTTTCAAAGAAAGAACTTATAGCTTCCTATCTTGAAGAAGTTAGGAAAGATTTTGCCAAGAATTTTGATACAGAGATGACAGATGATATATCAATGGCGTCAATTGGTAATACTACCGAAGAAGATATTTGCTTGGCAGGAGAATCCCAAGAAGGTAATACGGAGCAAATCAATAGAGAAGAAATTGAAGAATTTTTACAAAAGATGAAAGAAAATGCGGAGGAATCTTCATCATCAAAAAATAACAAAGGCAAAGGAGTTGCTGGAAAATAATTGAAAGGCCCCACTTCAGAATTATTGGGGTAATAGAATCTAAATGACTTTAATAAAGTTACCCGACCCTAATATAAAGAATTGTCGGAAATCTACTTTTATAAAGTAGTTTGACATTTTCTCTTTTTCTTTTTATTTGTCGGCCACGATTGTAATTATTTTGTCGGCCATTTTATTGTATATTTTAATGTTTGGGCAACTGATCCATTATATAAGGATCCTTAGGCTATCAGATTTAGGCAAGTTTTTTTTAGGCTCTTTCTCTCTCTACTCTCCTATTTGTAAAAACTTCTTTAAACAGCTTATATCAATAAAATCAAACACTTGGTTACATCTTCAGCGGTCTCAGGTATTTTTAATTTTTCTTTATTTTTAATTTTAATTTTAATTTCTTGGTCTGCAGATTTAGCCTAACTGATAGGCTAAATATTTGTTTTAAACTTAGGATTCTTGAACTATTCTTGAAGCATGCTTTAGTATTAATTTTATTACTGTATCCATTCCGATGTTGCTTAGGTTAAAGGTTTAAACCCAGGCAGTTCTATGTCAGATAGTAAGCTCTGGTTATGGCAGCATAACCGGTGGCCTCCGCAAGAAAGGAAAAACTTTCTGATGAGATTAATAAAATCTCAGAAAAGTTTGCTAGAAAACCAGTACAAAGGATGTACTACTATCATAGACCGACCCCTCAGGATGTTTTACTAAAAGAACCTGAGCCCAATTACTTCTCACAAAGTTATAGTGGTAAGGAAATCTATGAATGAAACATAGATGGATTCACGAATAGACAGATTTCTATTCAGGTACATAGAATGCTTATGTATAATACTGGAAGGAATTCCTTCTATTTCAGAATCCTTGGGACTATTATCCTTAATGGGATCTATCTTATCTATAATCTGGGATCTTAGTTCAGGATCCTTTATAACTCTAAGGAGTTCTAATAAACTATCATTTGTAAGGACATTTATATCTAAATCCTTAAACTGAGAATAAACATTATAAAACTCATCTTCTGTGTTGTTATCACAACACCCACCTTGCATTTGCTTACAAGGTCCACACTCTGAATCTGATGAAGAATAATATTCTTCATTTTGTAACACTTTCAAATCTTCATCAGTTAAAGATTCTGTGTCACTGCTTACTGGAGAATTATCCCTTGAAGAATAAACTCTATATATATATATATATATATATACAAGAAAACAGAAGAATTCAAAGAAAAAGTAAAAAAAAAAATTGTGACATGTTTTGCGTCGCATAACCACTATGCAGACCGCACACTTGGCGCAATCTTGACTGTGCAGTACTGGACCTCAGTCTGCGATGGGTTATGTGATCGCATAACCACTATGCGAACCGCATAACCATCGTAGAATTGACTTGCACACACAAAAAATAAAATAACAAAATGCGATCGCAAACTCCATCGCAAAGTGGCAAACACGATCACAAAACAACCGCAGATAGCGAGGTTTTAACTGGGTGGTCTATTTCGGTTTGCGGTGACTATGCGGTCTGCATATTAATTTTATGCGATCGCAAATGTCATCGCATTTCGCCATTGTCTTCAGCCTGAAGAAGGATTTAGTTATGCAGCCAAAATGCGGACCGCATTCCGATTTTGCGGGCCGCAAATGCCTTTTCGGTTCGTTCCTTTTTTCTTTTTCTTTTTTTTTTCTGTTCGTTTTTTCTTTGACATTGGTCACAAGCCTTGACCATTTAGGCCAATAGTAACCACATTCAAGAACCTTAGCCACCGTTCGATTTCCTCCATGATGACCCCCAACCGGTGAGTCGTGGCATGCTTTTAGATATAAGGCAATATATATATACAATATATACTATATATATATATATTAGCAATTTATATTAGTATATACATATATAGTTAACAAGAAATTTTCCTAGATAAAAAAAATTTGAAAAAAAATAGTCCAGAACGAAAAAGCCCGTTTAGGCCCGTTAGCCCGGCCCATTTAGCCCGGGACCATGTGGGCTTAGGAACGCAGTGGGCCGGTTCCACTCATTTGGCCCGGGACCGTTTGACTTGGGACCGCCTCAGCCCAGGCCCGTTTGGCCCATTTAGGCCCGGGCCCGGACAACAATACAGCTTTAAATACACTTAGTATACTATAACGATGATT
>MCJB01046192.1:32629-48179 GCA_002018475.1 Nicotiana obtusifolia
TAAATGGATACGCACGCACGCTTCGTAGTACTACTTAACTGCATATATAGCATGTTAGAGTATATTTTAGTCTATTCATCCCTTGTATTACAAAAGTTTTAACGGCTTACATTTATATTATTTAGATAGTAAATACAAAAGTGAGTTAATTTTGACCAAATGTTGACCTGAAAGCGACCAACTTTGGTCGCTAATCTTATAAGTGGGTCCTCTTAAGCGACCAACGTTGATCGCTAATCTGGGAATTTCTTTGACCGAGCAAGTCTGACCACTCCGGTCAACAGTTTGACGAAATTAGCGACCAACGTTGGTCGCTAATGTATTTAAAATTATTATTTTATTATTTTCACTAGTTTGGCGATCAACGTTGGTCGCTTTTTTGAACAGACCAACGTTGGTCGCTAAATTTTGATCGCTTTTTATCGGATTTCTAATAGTGTTACTACCATTTGCCTAGTAAATCCGAATTATATCTGGAGCAGTCACCCTTTCTAGATCAAATTTTAGAGTCTCCAGTTTGATTAAATTCCAGTCCAGGATATGAACGTTTTGGTCCTCCCAACTTTTCATCTGCCAACGTTAATCAGATAGACATATTTTGAGTAAGTTTTACAGTTAAATAAAAAAAAACAATGAAATAAGGGTTAAATCACTATCAAAATGTATGTAAAATTGTCAAATATCACCTTGTAAATTTGAGCGGAACGAATATTACCATCAAATAAAGAAGCCGAAAAGCAGAAAAGAAGTGCGAAAAATATAACGAATTTACCATTCTTACAAAGTGCCTTGTCTTTTGGATGCTTTTGTCCATTTCATAAGTTCCCCAACGGTTACAAGTACACAAGACTACAAATAGAACAACAATTGTACGTGTCTCATAAACACGCATTCTCATTGCATGCAATCGCCGCATGTTTCGCACTTATAACACTTGACATCCCTTCCTAAAACACGTGCCCCCTTCTCTCCTTAAGCTCCTCTTCTATATAATCCACTCCGTAAATTTCACAATCCCCACATTCAATTCTCCTCCATTTGGGAAGAAAAAGATTCTGAAAATTTTCTACAAATTCATCAAGTATGGCTGACTACTATGGGCAGCAACATACTCAGCACCAGCACCAGCAGCTCAATCCAGTGCAACAGCCTAGATCTCACCAGATGGTGAAGGCTGCTACTGCTGTCACTGCTGGCGGCTCACTTCTTGTTCTTTCCGGCCTAACTTTAGCCGGAACGGTGATCGCACTTACTGTTGCCACCCCTTTGCTTGTGATTTTTAGCCCAGTGATTGTTCCTGCTGTTATTACTATTTTCATGTTGGTCTCAGGGTTCTTGGCTTCGGGCGGATTTGGGGTGGCGGCAATAAGTGTGTTGTCGTGGATTTATAGGTACGTGACCGGAAAGCGCCCGCCCGGTGCGGACCAATTGGAGCATGCAAGGCACAGGTTGGCTACTAAGGCTGGGGAGATGAAAGACAGGGCTCAGGAGTTTGGGCAGCAACATGTCACTGGGACCCAGCAGGGTTGAGGGCTGGGCTTAATTTGCATGTATGGAGTAGTACCGGGTCTTTGTGTTTATATGGTGTAATCTACTGAAGTTGGGGATCATGGTCCTGCTGTATTAGTTTACATATATTTCATTAGTTTATTCCATGCTGTATCTTTCTTCTTGTATTCTGTTGGAGAGGTTTGTTAGATTGCTTGTTTATGTTGCTAAAGGGCTCGTCTTTACCGAGTCCGCATTGTTGTAATAGTCTCTTGTTATTCCGAACGGCCGAAATAAATGTAGCTGATGTTGTAATTAGTCTTGTCTTCAACATACTTTAATGCTTAATTATCTGGTCTTAAGTGTCGAATAAAATTAAACTAGACAGCGAACGGTGTTCAAAATTTCTAGGTCATGCAGCGGCGAATAGGACAAAATAATATAATCACGGCCCGGTGCATTAAGTAATTCCTTATGTCAAGCAAAATAGGTTCAAAATTTTTTGGTTGGATCGAAGGATGAGTATTCGTCGACTTATATCACAATTCATTTGAATTACTAGGAAAGTTTGATGGACCAAATTTAATGTCCGTGATTTGTATTTATTTGGTAAACTTTTATATATATAAAATTTATGTGAAGTAAAGACGTCGATTAACACAACTAGAAGACAACTATAATGCTACACCGCCCGACGTTAATTCTTCCCTGGGGGACAGATCTTGTGAATTAACCCCCTTACTTCTGATTGATCTGTTTAGCTGTTAGAAGTCTACTAAGCTCTGGAGAAGTTGAACACTCGCGACAAAGGGGAGGAGAAAATTAAGCTGTGAATTGAATCACTAGTATCAAATAACTCGAGGAATCAAGCATATGAAAGCTTCGTTATTATCTAGTGAAACCAAAATAAAATTCTAGTGGATATATTATGCAATTATTTAATTTATGTTTTGATGGTTTAATTATGTATCACTCAAATCCACTCCAGAAACTGCCATTTATTGAAATCCACCGGAAAACATAAGAAGAATCAATCAGTATAAATCAGTTATATGTTGAAGGACATGACTTCTAATAATTCAATAGCCGCAAATTTCTATTCTCTTTACGTCCACAAATATAAATAAAGCAAACAAAAAAGTAGCTAGGCCAAAAAAGGACCCAAAAATTGCCCAACTATAGTAAAGAATTACTTCAAAAAATATATTCAAAGAGCTCCAATACTGATGTTTACACCATCCTTATTTATCACTGGTTGAGATTGAAGGCGAGGAGGAGGAGGTGGGTGTGACAATACGCCAGCAGTAGGTGGCCGTGCCACAAAAGGTGCAAATCGGTAATTTAAAAGATGGCTTTGATTAGGTGGGAAATTGAATACAGGAAACCACGAGACTGTAGGTGCCATTACTTTGGCTGCTGTGAGGCCCCTGGGTACTCCCATCTGTATCTGTATGCACAAGACAAAGTGAAAACATATTAGACACAATTGATATACATCTAATCTAAGAGGTTTACTTTCCACTCCAAATTGATATTCTAAGACAAGTTTTCTGTGAAAGTGTCGTCTTGACACCACTCTTACTAGATGGCCGGTGTACTTTTTGCCATTGGCTTAGAATCTTAACCTGCTATTAGAATAGTTCATTCCTGTATTGTCCTAGTGAGTAGTGATATCAACATTAAGAGCTAGCAAAGTATATGGGATAAGAATTTTGTAATTCTTATCTTGCCATAAAAGGCATGTGGCGTAAGTCAGGAACTGCACATATATAATTGTAGCATGCACTGTTACCGACTATGATCTATTGTGTATCTGTAATTTGGACATCAATTAAACCTGCAGCTTAATAAAGTACCTGTCCTTTAATTTGGCAAGGGTCGAACAGTTGCTCCAATGGGGCACTCGCCTGTGCAATAACCATAGCCATTTTATTTTTTAATTAATAAGCTAATTATATGTAACATTTGTGGCATCGAGATTATATGTAGACTTGCCTCTTTCGGGATAAGTGAAGATGAGGAAGCTTTAAAAGGAATCTGTGAATTCTACAAATTATTCACAAATACCTGTCAGTTTAATAGAAGAGAAAAGAAAGCAAAATAAATAAAAAGAATATTACCGAATCTTTTAGATTCACATCAAAGACACTAGGACGACGTTTCTTTTTATCATTTGAGGCCATTCTGATAAAATACTTTTGGGCATGGCTAGCCACCTGAGATGGAGTCCTTGTAGGCACATAACTTTTGGAAATTCCTCTCCAATCACCTTTTCCAAGCTTTTCTAAACCAATTAAGAAAGATCTGTGCTCTTCCTCTGTCCATGATGTTCCTGTTTTTATAAGAATTCTGGCTCACTATTGGATAACTCATCTAATTAAATCGCTTCAGTATTACAAAAACACAAAGAAATGGCGAGCAAGATTTGAGAAACCTTTTTTTCTATTTCTGGGCCCATCGGAAAGATAGCCAGCGTCAGCGACGGCGTTGTGGTGATGAATTTGAAGATTACCAAGACTTCTGCTCCTCCTTATAGCCGATTCATGATCTCCAATCTTCATCTTCATCTTTGTATCAACATGGTGACTACTATTAGTATCGTCGATCCTAACTCCAAATAATTTGATTCCTTCTTTCGAATTGTAATTACATGTTCTTGAATTGCGTCCATTCTGCCCACAATGAGAGCACTTCCTTCCATCTTTTGTCATGTTAGCTATTCTCTATGTCTATGCTCTCTTTCTTCGACTTATAATTTATACAAATTAAAATGGTGCATGCTTCTATTCAATATAATTCTACGCCTCTTCAATCTTCATGTTGGGCTATAAGACGAGGTTTAATTTTCTCCATTTCTTGGCAATACAACTAGAGAGATCGATTACCTTGCCTTACCTTTTAAATTGTTTCAAAATAGATTTCTACCTTACCTTGAGTTCTATTTTCCTTACATATACTACTCCTGCTTTACATAAATAATAAATAATAAATTTTTCCTTCTTTTATTTTCGGAAGAATTCATAATTACTTTTCTCTATAGGATATATATGGAATCAAATCCATCGGATACCGGTGAAGTAACTCCCTCCTTATTTATCAAAGTTAATTATTATATTTTTCTGAAGCGATCCAATTTCTGAGATCTAGTTTGAAAATAAATTCTCGGCTTAAAGGTTATTTACAAATATGTTTATAACTGTGTGAACACGACTGAGAAACCATATATCAAAGGAAAATTTGTAATTCCTGTAAGTAAAGAAAGAAAATAAAATAACATATGCAATATCTATATGGGATAATCATTCTTAATTAGGATATTTTAAGTGTTACTTGGGTGCAAAGGATCGGAACACGGAAGGAAAATACAACTCACCCTATGTTTATTTACTAGTATCTTTGCTGGCAAACTCGTACATTTTAGTTTTTTACCATGTATGAGAGAGTCACTTGCATTAAATAAAGTCAAAGATTATTTGTTAATAAATTGAGAAACAGGATTATTATTATGGATATATAAATTTAAGGAATGGGGATAGCGTCATCCTAAGAATACCACCATATAAAAATAACTTGACAAAATTTCAACAGTATTTCGGTATCTCTTTTCCAAAAGTTATTCTAAAACTCAAGTTAGACATCATCGAAAAAGAGCGCAATCCCTCACGTATGTATAAGAAAATAATCTAATATTCTGCATTTTGTTTTATTCATATTGTCTCTCTGATTAAGCCAAAATATCAACATTTGAATAAATTTGGCCTTCTACGTTTATAAATTATGTCTTTATATGTGTATTTTTTTGGGTAATTTGCAGTCAAAAAGTATTTTTTGGGAAAAATACTACTGAAAGAACTTCTTAAATGATTTAAACAATAATATGAGTAGAATGTTTTTCCAATGGTTGAAACTTGAATCTAAAATACCAACACTTGTGCAGAGCAACTTATTTAAAGAGAATCATAGTCAAGGTGATACAACTGCATTACAACTCTCACTATCCCCATCTTAAGAAACCAGTTTATGAAACAACTGATTGAAACAGCAGAAAGCATCATTGCAACTATGAGCACCAGCTAAAAAAATATCAAAGAGGAAAGAAAAATCCGAAGGAGCAACCCTCAAGATTTGTACAGGCCACCAGAATACTGGCAGATTAAAAAGAATATAACTGGCACAATGCAACCAGAACGAAGGCCTGAAAAGTGATTCTAACTAGAACAGCAACCACTCTTCTGGGAAACAGGTTGACCTCGTATCTGGACTGTTGGAGGCTTTGAATTATTCGATGCTGGCTGGCTTGCCATCCTGTATTAGACAATGATTGTCATTAACGAAACAAAGACCGACCTAAATACACATGAAGCAGCAGAATTTGAGAAAATATCTCCAAAAACAAGCGAGACTGCCGGAACGGCAATAACAAGATTATGTTAGGGAGATACAACTCAGTTCGGCCTAATCAGAAACAGATAAACTTACTTCACTGCCACTCTAACTGCTAAAAGGCAATAAATAAACCAAAATAAGGCGCAGAAAATACCTATTCTTTATGTCAGCTGCCATTGCCATGAAGGCCTGCTCAACATTAGTGGCATTCTTTGCACTAGTCTCCATGAATGGAATACCAATTTCATCAGCAAATGCCTTTGTATGTGAACCAAAAGCTATTTCAGCCACATAGAAGATGACGCACTTAACAGAGAACTCAAAAAGAATGAATGGAAAAGCAAAATCATCACCTTTGCTGTATCATAAGACACAGCTCGGTTGTCAGCCAGGTCACACTTATTTCCAACCAGAAGCTTGTTTACATTGTCACTTGCATAACGATCAATCTCACTCAACCATTGCTTAACATTGTTAAAACTTTCTTGGTCAGTTACATCATAAACTATCTGCCAGAATCACCAAAATAGTGGTTGGAGGAACTATTTTACCGAGCCAGAAAGACAAAAACCACCTGTTAATAGTTCTAAAAAGGAGAGAAGAGAAACCTACAATGATGCCATGTGCCCCACGGTAGTAACTACTGGTAATCGTCCTGAAGCGTTCTTGCCCAGCAGTGTCCCACTGGCAAATACGAGGCAGAAAAGAGGACTTTACATCCACTTCAACAATAACAAAACAGTAAAGAGTATTCCCACATACTGGGATCACCAGCACTATATACATCAACAGTTTAAATTTCAGGACTTATCTCCACAATGATGGAATCTTAACAAAACTGCAAGTCATGTTCATCACTTAATGGTCGACTATAGTTCAATCTCAGCACTACTACTCACTGAATAATCGAATTTCAAAAATAATGCATATTATGTTTGATTACATTGCTTTTTATTTATTTATGAGTAAACCTATTTTTAATAAGTAAATAACCAAATAAAGGAACCAAGAGACTATGAACACAACATGCATTTTCTTTAAAAATTTCATCAGGCAGAGAGTACTTCCAAAATTGAACTATCAATCCACATTGTGTCCCAGGATCTGACAGAATGTAATGACAGGAATAAAACATCATCAAATCCCTAGGAATCAGAAAAGAAGACAAGCGAACCCATACAATTTGAAGTTTCATTGTCTTCCCATCTTGCTCCACAGTGCGTATTTTCTGCAAGAAAAGAAATACCGATATCAAAAAAGAAAGTGACCATGTTATACAAACTTCCCTCTGTCAGAAAGAATGAATAGACACACATATGACTCTGTGTGTGTGAGATGAAATTGGCCTTACGAAGTCAACACCAATTGTGCTGATGTAACTGTCCAAATAAGAATCATCCTGCATCAAAAGATGATAACTCAAACTCAGATAAATTAGCCAAAAAAAAACCAGGACAGTTAGTCAACAGAGAAATAGCAAGATCTGGAAATGTACACAAAGCAAAAGAATCGCAGAGCAACTAAATTGAATGCCGCAAAACAATGCTGAATATTACAAATGGGCAATATGCCAACCCAAACTGCCCAAACATACTATTCTAACTTTATAATTAGACAGACATTAAAGAGAACCGTAATTAAATGGCCAGTTTCTGATCCAACTGTTATTTCCGCACATCAAGTTTGGTTCCACAATGGAAGCGGGAAGGAAGGATAAAGGACAGAATTTTAGATGGAATATTCATTTTTTCTTATAACAGAGAAATCCTCGGGGCTACTGGAGCAAGTTTTGAAACCTAGTAGATAATGGCCCAACCCTCTACCCTTCTCTACTTATATACAAGACTTTTGTAAACAACAGGGTTCGAACCGATACGTGCACCTAACCCACACATCACATCTACTCTCTTAGGGGCGGATCTATGTAGATAAGAAGGGGTGGTCTGCCACCAGGTTGCTTGGGTAGAATTTCATGTGTATACTGATATTTCGCGCAAAAAAACGTAGGTACAGAACGAGTGGCACCCAGAGTAACAAAAGTTATTGCGGGTACCATCGCTTGAGGATCAACTTTTCAGGCACAAGACCCGTGATTGACACTCATTCAACGCTTTTAGCATTCCAATTTTGCTTACCCTCTTTGACCCCACTTTGCCCCTTTTTTATCTTCTTCTTTCTTATCTTTTTCTTAATTTCTTTTACTTTTTTCACCTTTGTAACTCTCTTTGTGCTATTTTATTTTTATTATTTATTTAAATTATAAACTTAAATCTGCTTTTTTTCTTTTTTCTAGATCCCAAAATTTTTATTTGCATTTAATTTTAATTATTTTTCTTTTTTTATCCATCTAATTTGTTTTTTCCTTGATCTAAAAAAAGACCAAAAATTCTTAGTATAGTTATCATCTATTTATTTATGCATCAAATTTTTTGTACTGCGAACCGAATTAATTTCAAAATGGAGCGAATCAAAAGAAAGTGAATTAATACAAAACGAGTTGATCAAATATACATCCCAATTTAATCCCATTGACTAGTGATAAGTTTACGTTAAATCTGGTGACACCCGCAACCATCAAATCTTGAATCCGCCTCTGCATAGGGACTCAGTGGAATATTAATTGTTTACTTCCAGCTTTTGGTATATTTAGGATGAAGGTAAAAATGTTATACTTCTTCATCCTCGTCAAATTTCAAAGGGTTCAAAAGGCTGGCATGCAGAGGATGACCATTTGCTTACCTACCTCTTTTACCTCCTCACCAACAAACAAAATCATTACCCATCTCTTTAATTTCATCTCCTCCCATCCTTCCCTTTTACCTCCCAAATCAAACATGCTATAAGTAAACATGTAGAAGAGAACAGCTCAGTTCATGTCAACTTAAAAGTAAATAAAAATAGAACCGCAATTTCTCAAAAAAAATAGTCACGAAATATTATTGGCTCAACATAACTCAGCAACGACCATCCCCACTAATTGAAAGTCTCATGGAAATGGCACACTGAACCAGATGGAGTTAATTTGATATTGAAGCTAGTAATTGCACTAGTATAAATTGGAAAATGCAATTTCCTAGTTTTAGTTCATATTCTATAGTGTACCTTAATCACTCAAAGCAAGATAATAACTGAGGGAGATGAAAACACTTACAGCAAATCTCAAGAGAAGACATGACTTTCCAACACCAGAATCTCCTATTAATAAAAGTTTAAACAAGTAATCACTGCAGAAGACAAGATAAAGTGAAATCAGCATTACCATTCAAGCTGAAAATACTAATAAATTGGCACTATTACTTATCAATGGAAAAAAGCTAATTACACTGGTAGTAAGCGACATTAAAAACAAAAAGATATCCTTCCAGTCTACTTTTCGGGTATTTTGACGTTGAGGTGCAAACTAGTACTCATACATAGGATCACGTGAAGCCTTGACAAATCCTTGTTTTAAAAACTTAAGAATTGTCAGGTCCGAGCCCAGTGCCATACGAACTAAGCCTGGTATTTAAGTGGAGAAGGGTAGAGGAGCAAGCATATTATCCCCGAGTTTCGAGGGCTACGGTCGGCTAGGGTTGGCCCCGGACGGAGTTCTCGGTCATCAATAAAAAAATAAAACATCAAAAAATGCCTTATGATATAATTTGACTTATATGCTTCTTTGCCAAGTGGACCCTTCTGAAAAAACTCACAGTATCTCATAACATCAGAACTCCACCAATTATTAGTGACATATCCATTTCTACATGCATTTAGCTTCCAGATCAATTCAACTTTCTTTTAAAGAACAGAAGCCAAATTCCATTTCATTTCATGATCCATTTTTGTTGGGGAAAAAAGTTCAATCTGTTTTATCAAAGAGACAGTTTCAGTGAACAGGATAATTAATAAATAAGAAATTCTATCAAAATTACCAGAGAAACCAACAGAAAGATTAAAACGAAAACTTAGATCTCACAGAATCAATCTAGTAAACTAAAGAGCAACAAAATACCAACTCCGTCCCAATTTATGTACTGTTGTTTGATTAGGTACGGAGTATAAAAGGAGCAAAAGACTTGTGAAACTTGTGGTCTAAAACAAGCAATATATATATTTGAATGGGTTTATAGCTAAATAGTTTCTAAATAGTAGATACTGAAAGGATTCATTTTGGGGGACAGTCTAATGAAAGAGTATCACATAGTAAAAACCAATTGCCTTAACCAAAAGAAAGTAAATTTGCTGGATCTAGCGAGACTATATACAATATCTTAAGAATAAACAAAGTTGATTACTAAAATTGCCGCGATCCAAGGAGAAATCTCGATTGCATTAAGAACAATAATACACAATTTTTCAGGTATTAAAATGCTATATATTTAATTAAAGGGGAAAATAAGAAACGGGAGGCATTACTATTCGGGATTCATGATTTTAAGCCGACTGATCCAAAGGCGACGGAAACACGGTGCCCCCAAACGGTCGGATAACTGATGGCGAAATCGGATCGTCGCCGGAACGGGAGAGTGGAAATAGATGGGAGCTAAGGTGAAGAAGAGAGAAGTGAATTTAGACGAGATATTGAAATCGAATTGTCGGGTTGGGTAATAAATGCACACCGACGACTGGGATAAAATAGTTTTGGGGAAACTCACTTTTCTCCATCTTTATTTATAGTTTACAGGGAAAAGGAACAAATATACCTTTCTGCTTTTAAATATTGTCTACATTTAATCTCCATTATATTATCGGACTAAATTTATCTCGCCATTATATTATCGGATTAAATTTATTCATATAATCATTAAACTCTTAAAAATTACCCTTCAGTCTGTCAAGTGACTCAGAATCTCCCAAATTATTTTAATTAAGTTAATGATTCTGCTTCTTGATCAACTATTTTCAAAATAATTGGCATTTACCTAAATAAGAAAAAAAATATTAAATAATACAACTGTTAATAAAACAAAGTATAGTTATTAAATCAAAATTAGGTAGCTTATCTAAATTCTAAAAGTATTTACAACATCCCAATTTTAATGGATCCGTTGCACCAAATGTATGGGGACTTTGCAAATATTAGTGATTGAACTTGAAGTTTCTCGGAGACTTTACATTGTCAAATTCAACTTTGCTTTAATCAAATGTCTGCACATTGTGCACTCTTAAGTTAGTTGATCGAACTTTATACTAACCAGACAATGACAAAATATATTTAAATATAGTACATATATATACATGAGGATCAGTTGCATATAATTCATAATAAATAGACCCACTAAATTTCTATAGTGTGTATATGATTGAAAAATAAAAAAAAATTAAAACCAATTCCAAACCCATCATTACAAGAAGAAAAGTGAGGGCATTGGTAACTAAAAATATTCATGAATAATTTGTATAGTCTAGTAATTTTAGAATTCGCATGAATAGTAATTTCTGAAAATAGTGGAATAAGAAGAACAGCAAGTGATTTAAATAAAAGAAATTTGTGTGATTTTGGATTACTTAACACATCAAAGGATAATTTTTGAATGTTTGCTGATGATAGGAATAAATTTGGCCAGATAATATAACGGTAGGGAGAAATTTGGCCGGATAGTATAACGGAGGTTAAATGTAAACAATATTTGAAAATAGAAGGGTATATTTGTCCCTTTTCTCTTATTTATAAGTAGTCATCATTAAGAAAACGTAATTACGTACAATTTTGATTTTCAATTTTATGCGTTTATAAAGCAAAAATTATTTACAAGATCAGCTCACTTAATAGGTAATTGTAAGTAAATTAACTTATAAATATAAATTAATTATCTGATAAATATAGTAACTAATTTGTATCACAGATTAAAATTATTAATATTGTAAAAATACATATATAACTTAAGTCCATAAATTTATCACACCGTCAATATATATCAGTTACTCTAAGTTAAATCATTCTTAATTTAACTAAACGCACCTCTGAATTTGTTAGAGATGTTTAGTTAATAAGGTTACCTGTTCTGTTTTCTCTAATTATTTTCCTGTAAAAACGGAAAGAAATGTTTTCCCCCTTTTCCTTTCCTCTTCCAAATTGGGTTCCAAGCTCAGGCGAATATAAAAATGGTTATACTACCAGTCTACCACCCTAAAAAATGGCAAGATGTATAGACAGTACTATTTAGTCAATGCACAATTCACATTTGTACTTGTTAATTTGCCATCTGTATCCGAGCTCGGAACCTAAGTAATAAGTTTTTGGACTCAAGAGAGCAAAATAGGGGCAAAAAAGAGTTGAGAATTATTTTACATGCACTATACGTTAACGGTCAATTACCCTGTTAACATTACATGCGCTATACTGCATATTATGACTGCCACAATGATTTACAGTACAATGCTATGTGTACAGCGCATATATTACTTGCGCTATATGGGTATTTCAGGTGCCTAAGGAATTTATAGTTACTTACTTAAACCTGAATGTTTATTCTTGAAAAAATCATTATTGAGTGAATTTGAACCAATTTGCCTTTATTCTTCAGCATCCTTTATACATCCCTCCTTCTTCATCAATATATACAAAGTTCTCTACAAAGTTCTCTTTGAATTTTGCTGCGCTTTCTGATGAGCGAAAAATTAGGTTAGTGTTATATTGGAGCGGAAAGGCTGTGATGGAGAATAACTCGGTGCACTATAGTTGTTCTCCATAGTGTATTGTTAAGGTGTCACTTAACATTGGGTACCACAAATTGGTATCTTTGATTTGTAAAAGAATGAGTGTGAGTAACGTTCGGTTAATCTTAAGATAACCGGAAGATATCCGTATTCGCTTACTCCACAAGGTGTGGCTTGTTATGCCGAGTTTAACATCGATGACGATGAAACTCTGCAAGATCTTTTTAGGACTCCGGATGAATACAGGAATATTGTTGTGTTAAGTATGCTGGAAATGTACGTTTAGTCTGAAGACGTCAATAAGTCTGATGTTCCACAAACTACGGCTAACACTCAACCATTTGGTGGTATTTTCGGAGCTACTTTATCTGACAGGTTCCGTATGAAAGAGTCTGGCTAGATTTAGACTTCCACGGGTTAACAAGAAACGAGGACACAACTTCTCGCCAATGCAGCAGCATAGAGGGTTGCCAAGTTTACAGAAATTCACGGGCTGAGCGATAATTACAATTTACTTTGTTGTAGTATAACTATTTGTTTTATGTATAATAATAGTAATAACTCTTACTTCTTTATTAGGGATTAGCGGCCAGATATGAAATTTACAAGTTATGAACCAACCAACAGTTGGAGTCTACCTACTTTTGGAAGGATGGATCATACTGGTCCATCCTTGAGTTACCAGCATTTGAAAATGTGCATCATGGGCTATTTACAAATTATGAATGGTACGTTTAAACATTAAAATTAATATATTATGTTGAGATGTATAAAATATTAATTATTTTATTAGTTGCGCAGGGAAAATGAGCAACATGACGGTCTTGTGACTTGCGCGATGATGATATTTTGAATTAGGATATGGCAGATGCAGACAGTAAGGAAGATGACAGTAATTATGACAACAACGCTGATGCGTCAGGCGATGAACCAGCCTTCTTTGATGAGAGCGACGATAAGGAACCAAACTTCACAGATGAGAGTGACAATGAGTAACCAAATTTGACGATGGAGCATGATGCCACCACTCAGCATGCTCCGTATATGAAGACTTCACCTACCATTAGACCAGTGGCGTACGAGCCGCGTGTGCCCTCTCATTCAAGGGAGATTTCCTACCTTGATCACTTGCCAAGTATGCCGGATGTGGATACACTTACAAGGGATCTTGATGATATTTGTACAGCAATGTGGGTACACCATCGGAGCTCTGCAAAAATATTCTTTTCAATGACAAGGCTCGCCTTAGTTAAGCGGTGGTAGAAGATGGGAAAATTGACTACAAATATCTCAAAGTCTTTTAATGGGCTGTGGAAGTCAGCCTATGGATTACCATCACTGCCATGGTGCGGATATCATTTAAGCAGCTGGCAGAGGTGTTCGTTGATAGATTCCACTGTGCATCCTCCTCAGTTGAAAGGGGTGTTCAAATTATGCCGAAACCGATGCAACAGTTTGAGCATTATAGGAAGCGATCACACTGGTATACTGTCACGCCCCGACCTCGGGGAGCGCGACCGGCGATCAACCGAGATAACCTGGCTGAGCAAGCCTGCTAGATTACCTTCTACCCAACTCGCCCATGAATAAAAAGAAGATACATTTATATCATTAATTAAATATTGAGTGGATTTCATGAACAATGCCAATTCCATTACCATTAGTCACTTTATTTTATAGTCTCAAAATACATACACAATCATAGTTAAAGTTCAACAAGTGATTCAAATACAACAAGGCTAGTTTGACTTTTCCAACACCCATATACAACCCACACTGTTTCTACGGAGCCTCTAATAGAAACAAAAGAGTGCTACGACAATGCCGGCAACAAGGTCCCGACTATACCTCAAAATACTATGTACATGGAACAAAAGATACAGGACCCCGGAATGAAGTGGGGCTCACCAAGTCAGCTGAGGAGAGGGTGTGCTGCTATCACTAATCAATACTACCTGCTATTGAACCACCTGCATCCATAGATGCAGCGCCCTCGGTAAAAGGGACGTGAATACATGTCGAATAGTACTAGTACAAAAATAAAACACTTATGCAAGGACTTGGAAATACAACATGAATGTGATGAATCATGGTACAAAAAAAGTCTTAGTTAGCCGTTAAAGCCATAGCAAATTTATTAAGAGCTTTCAATAACATTTATAAATTCATAAGTCGGAGATCCTCTATAACTATCTTTACACAAAGCGGCCCTGCCGCCTCCCCCAACGTATGTGGGTGGAGGTGCAATCACAATACCAGAAACTCTACACAAAGCAGCCATGCCGCCTCACCCCAATGTATGTTGGTGGAGGTGTATTCACAATGCCACAAACTCCGGCTGGAGGTGTATTCACAATACCACAACTCTATACAAAGTGGCCCGCCGCCTCACCCCAGCGTATGCGGGTGGAGGTGTATTCACAATGCCACATCTCGAACTCCCAAAACAATAATAGTTTGTACAAAAGAGTTTCCTTTTTAAATCAACCATTTGGCACATTTGGCCTTAGCAAGTGTAAGTTCACAGGATCTCATCATATGAGAAATAAGTGTTTAATCACATTTATTTCATACAAGATCTTCTTCTCATAAAGGGGTATAACATAATTAAGTCAAAATAGAGAATCATTAACACACGAGGGTTCTAACACGTTATGCCAACCAGGAATCAATTTTACTAGTTTGAATACCCCACATCAATAGCGTTGCAAGTTTGACTAAACATGATAGAACTTACAAGGATTCGGGAATTTCGATACTAGAAGAAGATTTTAGCCTTCATACCTCGCTTTGAGATTTTCCTAATTCCCTACATAGTTCAGAAAATCCTAGCAACCTCGATCTATTTAGAGATATAGAAAAATTGAACACAAATTAGGAAGATATTCATGGTTTCAGCTCATTTGAGCATTTAATCAAATACTAGGCATGCGAATTCGATTATAAGGTTCCTCAATAAGATTTCCTTCACTCCACAACTAATTCAATACCAAGAGTTTACTCATACTAGTTCAATTACTCTCCCCCCCCCCCCCAA
>MCJB01046192.1:48199-85417 GCA_002018475.1 Nicotiana obtusifolia
CCCCCCCCCAAATCCTCATAGCTATATACATGCATAAATAACAACTCTCATACCCAAGAATCATACTCCCAATTGCCCATCTTCTACCTAAACACGAAATTGAAGACTAGGATTAGAACCTTACCCCTTGGATAAAGACCTGGTGAGTTTTCCCTGTGAATTCTCCAAGTATTGAGTAAGAATTGATGAATAATTAGCCTAGGGTCTCCTCTTCTCTCTCTAGAACACTCTCCCTTCTTTCTAAAATATCATATTTCTCTTTCAAAATGAGCCCCAAGGGCATTTAATCAAAATAAGGTCGGGTAAAAAAATAGAAAATAAAGTCCCGACATCTGTGGTCCACAAAATGGTCCTCCGGACTTGTTCTGCGGTCGCATAATACGCCGCAGAACTACCTGGGCCTGCGATGGGTTATGCGTCCCACAAAATGATTATGCGACCGCATAATGGACCGCATAATGGTCCAAACATCTGCCAAGATTTCTGCTTCAGTTTGCGGTAGATCTGTGACCCCAAAAATGCCCTGCACTTCCAAAAATTTTCTTCAACTCCCCAACGCACTGTTCAACCTAAAAAGTTCGAACCATTACTTCAGCACCACGAAACCCTGGGTTTTTGGTAAAATTTTACGGGGGCCTTACACATACATATTTGCAATACTGTAGTGACCAAAATAATTTTGAAGTTCGAACCAGTTTGTATCAAGGCCATGGTAATAATACTCACACCATCAATGAGAGCACACGGTTATGTTCATGTTGTAAATGGATGATTTATCACATGCCATGCTCTCATGCCATGAAGTGCTTTCAACATACTGGGTTTACGGCAGTGAGGTATGTTGATAGAGAATGTAGTGTGGCTGCATAAGCAAGCATTTATAGCGGGGCACTTTCAATCTGAGTTTTATTGGCCGCTGGAACCATTTGTAATGATTTGTAACAAGGCATTTTTGCGTTGCCGGGGAATGCAAAAAAGAATGCGGGCACGTAACCAAATGGATATTTGGGATAACGTATATAAACTTAAATGTGGTATATGTTCCCAAATAGGACATGATTGTCGTAAATGCCCTATAATCGGTTTGGAACGCGATGACAATTCAGCTCATGGTGGCAGTTAATCCAACATTGGCAGTTATCAGGAATATTATTAGTATTTTTAGTAGTGTATTTAGTAGGAACAAGTGTATGTAATATTGTGTTTGTAATATCAATAAAATAAAAATATATTTCCAATAATGTTAACTATAATTAATACATTAACATTGAGAATTCAATAGACTACATAACATATAGAATTAAAAAATTGGAACATTTTCATTCGTCATTATCGTCACCGTCGGGCACTAATTAATCGTTATTGTCGTCGTGGTCTTCATTTTCATTTTATTCGTCTTCTTTGACAGCATCTTGTTTGTATCCGTCCGAATCTAGGGCATCATAATCTAGCCCCTAGTTATCACACATTTCTCGTATTTCATCGCTATCATCAATGAGACCACTTGCTTGCTTTTTATAATAATATGTCACTTCAATGTTCAATGTCTGCGGTAGATATTTCGGTAGGCCCTCTCATTCCACAACTGTTGGGAAAACAGGATAATCAAGATCTCTATTTCAATTTTTCATTCTCTAATAAAGCCACTATTGATTATCAGTCCATTGGAGATAGTTAAGATCATCCAGTGCACAATGAACGGCTAGTAGAATAAATGAATAACGATAGAGGGGGGGTGAATAGCGTTTTTACAAACTTCGTCTAATTTTCGCAATCAAGATATATAATTGAAGTATAAGTGCGAAAATAAGATAGCAAGAATGTAATTGCGGAAATGTAAATAGAGAGCGTACACCCAGATATATAGTGGTTCACTACAACGTGTAGCTAGTCCACTCCTCAAGATCACACTTGAGATTTCCACTATCACTTGTCAAGCTTACGGGTGCTTAACAAACCGTTACAACACAAAACTTGATCACACAAGCTTTGCAATACAAACACGAACACTTGAAACCTACAAGCTCCGTGCAACAAGGAAGACACTCTTCCTAACAACAAGGGACAACTTCCCTTAAGTGTATGACAACACTATTTTTCACTAGAATTACAACTCTCTCAAGAGTAGATGAAGTGAATAAAATTGTAGCTCAAGAACACAACAATGCTTTCAAGAAATAGCTCAAAATATAGCTCAAAGAAGTAAGAATACTTGAAGCAATTTATCTTATGATTCTTGGGTATTGTGTTGTGTTCAAATGAGGTTTAAGAGGGTCTATTTATAACCCCAAAACCTCATATAACCGTTGGCAATATTTGGCAAAACTCCCATTTGAGAAAACAAGAGTTTAAGGGCAATAAGTCTTTTGCCCGTTGCCATATAATCGATTAATTCAAATAACTAATCGATTAGTAACAAAAACTATCCGTTGGAGCCTAACGGTAACAAAGATAATCGATTATCACATCCAGATAATCGATTACTTGAGGTAGATAATCGATTATCTGTGCCTGATAATCGATTCCTAAACTCTCTGGAAATGCATTACTTACTCTCTGGAAATGCACTAATCGATTATCAAGTACTGATAATCGATTATTGACTGAGGCCAAGAGATAATCAATTATCTATATTAGATAATCGATTATTGGCCTCATTCCAATATCGAAAAGTTTATTAATTGTGAAAATACATGTTTGAGAATAGTTTCTAAGGTTATTTTGAAAACGTTTTTAGACTTTGAGTTAAGTGCTTAAAAACGAGAGATAATTCAAAATAAAAACTCAAACTAAAATTACGACTAAATGCATCGTCTTTTGTTCTTCAATCTTTTTGCTTCAACATCAACTTGTTCCATTTATTGATTTGCATTTCTAGCATCTTGAGAGCTTGACTTGTAATCACAACAAGGTCCGTAGCAATCTCGTCATCTCATCAATAATGGTTTGTTGATTATCAAAACCTACAACAAGACACAAAGTCATTAGTTAAGGTTTCATGAATGCGTTTCCAACACTTTTTTCATTTATAAGTACTCCTTTATTAAATATCGAATAACTTCTGGTTCATCCATGTGTATGGAAGTTTGGAACATTGCTGACAATGCTTGTGGTATAGCTAGCCCATGCTAACGACATATGACCTCATAATTGTACTTTTTTTAGTATAGGGGAACCTATTGTAGGTTTTTACCCCAAATTTACACACCTTCAAGCTTTGAAGAATATGCCCCCCTCAATAATGTGACATGCAATTTTTAGATCTATATGTATATTAATGGGTTTATTTTCTAATGAACATAAAACACCATAACACTTATCATCTATCAAATCAGTATAGCAACCTAGTCATCACGCCCAACTCTAGTCCTAAAAAGGATAAGCGGTCGCTGCAAATATAACCTGGTTTATGAGTCCAGCATCGAATCCCACAGAGAACTAAGACTTAGCTATAACTATTTAATATCACTACGAAAATAAGTTCAAACAATTTTCGAGTTATAAAGATTAAGATTTTTGTTTTAAACTACTTAACTAAAAAAAAATACAAAAGCAATAAGATTATCAATTAAAGAGAAATATGTGAATTGAAGAGAAAAAAAGCCTAGGGTTATGATTTCCTCAATTATCAGGATGAATGCTTAACGTGCTCACTATAATCACGCAGAGTTATTCTCCACTGGTCGTGAGTTCTCCTATTATCATAATTATCTCTCGACCAAAAGCAGTAATTTTCTAGAATTATTCTCTCGAACTAACCTTAGCTAGCAATTCAAGTGACTCACAAAGATCGTGCCAAAGTTTCGTTATCTCTAATCCCACTTTTAAATCCAAGTAATTAATCTCTTAACTTACTCAGAAGTGACGATGTTCAACAATAACCTAATCAAGTATTCTTTTTCAAGTAACACATGATAAAAGACACAGTTAATCAATGGTCGTTCAATTAACAACAAGCAAAATGTAATTGAACAAATTGATTATAAAATAGCTCAATTATAAATAAGCATGGTCAATAATTTACCCATTATTGATTCCATCAAAATCCTAGAAGAAAGGTTTAGCTACTCATATAATTACTCACAAACACATAAATCATTGTCAGATCAAAATCCGTAGAAATAAAGATAGAAAAATAGAGAAAAACTCTTCGATTCGTCTTATGGAATGGACTTGAGGATCTTCCGGGCTCAATTTTACTTCAACAGTGGTGTTCCTTGCCTTCTCAGGTCAAGAATGCAGCTGAAATAAGGGTTAGAGGCTTTTATATTAAGTCTCTAATCCAAATGACTAAGTTACTCCTCAAGATAAAACTCAGGCGAATTTGTACTTGTGCTATAGTTGTGCTTCATGCAAGATCTGGTTGAGATTTCATATTTTCCTGTGCTTTTCCTGTGCTATGGGAAATCACTTCACTGCCTGGGTCATAATTTTTCTGTGCTTTTCCTGTGCTATGGGCAGTTACTTCACTGCCTGGGTAACGATTTTTCTTTTATTTCTTCAGTAATTGCCTTTTAGCTTCATTATTGCTCAAATCAACTATATTTTTCACTCTTGGCTTCCTACATAACAAACTTCAAATATTAAGCTCAATTGGTCATATTTCAACCTTCAAAACACCTAAAAATACACCAAAGTAGGGGTAAAAAATATCAGACTACATGTAAATCTAACATACTATCACCACCCCACACTTAGACTTTTGTTCGTTCTCGAGCATACACAAAACATCACAGATAAATCACAAAGAAGCAGTCAAGCTCATTCAAACTCCTTGTCAAGCGATTATTCAGAGACATCAACCACACGAGTAAAACACTTTTCTTTTGCTCATATTCTTATATTGAAACTCGAAACCTTGCTCCTCACAAATTCCGTCGAACCTCACAATCAAAGAAATACCCCCAAAACACACATCTATATTAGCAAATCACAAACACTAGGGCATATAAAAAAAAACACTCACACTCATCAAGGGGTTTCACATGCAACACATACAGTACCATAAGCTTTCCCATTATGTCACTATCCACTAATATAGGAGTCCCAATCCACAGTAAGTAGGACTTTTCAAAACTTGCAATGTTGCCTTGAGGTAAGGTTGGACATTTTTTGTTATAATAGTGAATAAATCTTCCCATAAACACTTTAAGCATCACTAATTTCTATGTCTCCCACTCTTTTCTTTTGTAAACACTTCCCAATTTCATTTTTTTCAACCCTCAATCACCAAAGTCCCCATTTTTTTAGTCTCCCTCTTGTTTTTCCAACTACACTTTTCTCTTCTTTTTCTCTTTTTTCGTTTAAAGTTGAGATTTGTCACGACCCCAAATTCTCTGCGTAGGAAGCGGTGACGGCACCTAGTCTCTAAAACTAGGTAAGCCTATCAACATGCGAAAAATTTAACTTAAAAATTTCAAAACTTCAACAACTTGCATAAATAAAATCTGTAACTCAAAATGTACAACTCTTAAAACCTGGTGAAGTATAGGTCACAAGCTCTAGTAACAATTCTGAACAATCCTGTACATCACTGTCTAAGATAGTGTAATGAAATAAAGAAAAACAAGATAGAAGAGGACTCCAAGGCCTGCAGACGCGGGCAGGTATACCTTGAAGTATCCAAAGCAACCTCAGCTCACTAATACCGGGACTGACAGAAAGTACCCGGATCTGCACAAAAAGATGTGCAAAAGCGTAGTGTGAGTACACCAAAGCGGTACCCAGTAAGTGCCAAGTCTAACCTTGGTAGAGTATTGACGAGGTCAGGTCAAGGCCCTACTGGAGATAATATGAAACAAGACGAAAGATATAACAATATAATGATAATGACAAAAGAAATGAAACAATAAGAAAATTACGGAAAGCTATCAACACCGAATCAAGGCAGTTAATACAACTCGGAAGGAAACTAGGGTTTACATGTTAAGGAAACAAACAACCAAGGCAAATACAGCAAATAAAGAAAGATCAACAACGGCCACTACCGATGTACCGCCTCGTAGTCCCAAATAATAAAAGTAAACCACAGTCTTTCCTTATATCACCACGGGAGCCTTTACATAGTTTTGAACATCATTTTTCCAAAATATCATCCCACGTTTTAGCCCATCTTATCACACCGCATGACTTCTAGTAGTTCCCCTACTAGCCATGCGAATCAGGCCCACCTTATCTCACCGCATGCGTTTTAATACCCAGACCATATACCACCGCATGCGTATCAATATCACAACGTATCACAATTCGTACCTCAAGTGCCCAATATCACAAACTTGCAAGAAAAACCAAACAATAACAAAATTTCACAATAAGGAGCCCACGGCTCAACCACAATGTACATAACGTCTCAACAATAACAACCAGAGAGTAACTCAATAAATGATATTTCACAACTTACACTTTGCCTCAATAGAAACCACGGCCTTGGCAACTCAATACCAAGCTCAACGGTAAGATATTTCGAGAATAGCAATTTTAAATAAGGATTCACAGTTAAATAATGAATACGGAATAAAAGAAAGCAAGTAATTCAATTAAACATGTAGGACAATTTGCAAATAATTGACAAAATAAGTAGACAAGTGAAATTAGACTAAATATGATGACTAAGACATATTAAAGTAACTCAACTAAAGCAGGAAAGGGAACTACATAGCTAAAAACGCGAAATTTCACATTTAGCCCGTGTATGCACTTGTTACCTTGCGTACACGGCTTTCACATATCACAATTATCACAATAATACCAAATCCTAAGGGGAATTTCCCCCACACTAGGTTAGACAAGTCACTTACCTCAAACCACGCTAAATCAATCAACTAGAAGGCCTTTCCCTCGATTTTCCAACTCCGAACTGCTCGAATCTATCCAAAATAATAGCATACTAAAAATATAACAATAGGAAACTAAATTAAACAATGAAATTACGATCTTTGCAATGAATTGAAAAATCGACCCAAAAGGTCACCCCGGGCCGGTGTCTCGCACCCGACCAAAATTACAAAAACTGAACACCCATTTGATATTGAGTCCAACCATACAAGAATTATTCAAATCCGACCTCATTTCGCCTTTCAAAACTCAAAAGTTTAGCCTAAGAAGTTTTATCACTTTTCCCCAATTTTCCAACTCCAATACCTAATAACATAATAAAAACAATGATAGATTTGAATAATTTAACCAAAATCAAGTTAGGAATCCTTACCCCCAATGATCTCTTTGAAAATCCCTCGAAATTTAGCCTCAAACCGAGCTCTCTAAGTCCAAAATGTGAAATATGGAATAAACCCTCGATTTTGAAACTTAAATCTGCTGCCCAGATTTCCTCTTACGCGAACGCGAGCGTCCACTCACGAACACGGTGACAAAATTTCTCAAGCTTCGCGATCGTGAAGCTTTTTTCGCGAACGCATAGACCAAGGCGTGAGTCCCCATCCCAGGCTGCCTTCCTTCTTCGCTAACGCGGATCCTAGTCTGCGATTGCAGTGCACAAGGTCCTGGCCCTTCGCGAACGCGTGGCCTTCTTCGCGAACGCGAAGGGTAATCTTCAGCAAATCTCAGAATACTCTACGCGAATGCGTAGAAGAAAACAAGAACTGAGAAAAACCAGCATTTCAACTATTCTTCAATGATCTGAAAAGCGTCGAACATGGTCCGAATTCCACCGAGCTCAACGAAACACACCAACAAGTCCTAAAATATCATATAAACACGCTTGAAGCGTCAAATCACATCAAACAATAAAAATTAATCGCAACCCAAAATTCAACCCTATGAGCTATGAACTTCCAAATTCCGAAACTAATGTCGATTCATACCAAAACAACTCCGATTGACACCAAATTTTGCACATAAGTCATAAAGGACATTACAGACCTATTCCAACTTCTTGAATCGGGATCCGACCCCGATATCAATAAAGTCAACTCTCGGTCAAACTTTCCAAAAATCTTTCATTTTTTCGACTTTCGCCAAATCGTGTCAACATGACCTACGAACCTCCAGATCAACATTCAGACACACTCCTAAGAGCAAAATCACCATACGGAGCTGTTAGAACCATCAAAACTCCATTCCGGAGTCATCTTCACATAAGTCAAACTACGGTCAACTCCTACGACTTAAACCTCCAACTTAGGGACTATGTGTCCCATTTCAATCCGAAACTCACCCGAAACCAAAATCAAAACCTCCGGCAAGTCACGTAACTATAATAGAACATAGAGGGGGAAATAAATAGGGGATCGGGGCTAATACACTCAAAACGACCGGCATGGTCGTTACATCCTACCCCTCTTAAAACAAATGTTCGTCCTCGAACGAGTATAGAGACATACCTGAAGTGGTGAAAAGATGAGGATAACGACTACACATATCATGCTCGGTCACCAAGTCGCCTCCTCAACTGGCTGACCCTCCACTGAACTTTTACTGAAGCAATGTTCTTCGACCTTAACTTTCGAACCTACATGTCTAAAATGGCCACCGGCTCCTCAACATAAGATAAATCTTTGTTCAACTGGACTGAGCTGAAATCCAACACATGAGACGGATCGCCATGATACTTCCAGAGCATAGAAACATGAAATACTGGATGAACTGCATCTAGACTGGGTGGTAGTGCAAGTTTGTAAGCTACCTCTCCAACCCTCTAAAAAATCTCAAAAGGCCCGATATACTTAGGGCTCAAATTCCCCATCTTCCCGAACCTCATAGCACCCTTCATGGGCAAAACCTAGATCAAGATTCGCTCCACAACCATGAATGCACGCCGTGAACCTTCCGATTCGCATAACTCTTCTGTCTAGATTAGGCGATACGAAGTCGATCCTGAATAAATTTAACCTTTTCCATAGCATCCTGAACCAAGTGTGTACCTAATAGCCTACCATACAAAGCCTCATAGGGGGCCATCTGAATGCTCGACTTGTAACTATTGTTGTAGGCAAACTCTGCGAGCGGCAAGAACTGATTCCAAGAAGCCCCAAACTCCATCACACACACACGAAGCAGATCCTCCAATATCTGAATAGTGCTCGGAATGTCCGTCTGTTTGAGGATAAAATGTTGTACTCAACTCCACCCGCATGCCTAACTCATGATGAACAGCTCTCCAGAACTGCGGCGTAAACTGCGTAACCCGGTCAGAGATGATAGATACCGGCACGCCATGAAGCTTGACAATCTCACGAATATAAATCTGAGCCAGCTGCTCTTATGAATAAGTAGTCACAACTGGAATGAAATGAGCTGACTTGGTCAACCGATCCACAATTACCCAAACTGCATTGAACTTCCTCTGAGTCCGTGGAAGCCCAACAACAAAATCCATAGTAATCCGCTCCCATTTCCACTCTGGGATCTCTAACCTCTGAAGCAATCCACCAGGTTGCTGATGCTCATACTTCACCTGCTGAAAGTATAGGCACCAAGCTACATATTCCACTATCTCCTTCTTCATCCTCCTCCACTAATAGTGCTGCCTTAAGTCCTGATACATCTTGGCGGCACTCGGATGAATGGAGTACCGCGAACTATGAGCCTCCTGGAGAATCAACTCACGCAATCCATCTATATTGGGCACACATAGCCTGCCCTGCATCCGTAATATACTGTCATCCCCAATAGTGACCTCCTTGGCATCATGGTGCTGAATTGTGTCCTTGAGAACAAGCTGATGGGGGTCGTCATACTGACGCTCTCTGATACGATCATAAAAAGAACACCAAGAAACCACACAAGCCAAAACTCGACTAGGCTCAGAACATCCAATCTAACAAACTGGTTGGCCAGCCTGAACATCCAAGGCTAATGGTCTCTCTGCTATCGATAGATATACTAAACTGCCCAAGCTCTCCGCCTTGTGACTCAAGGCATAGGCTACCACATTGGCTTTCCCGGGATGATATAGAATGGCAATATCATAGTCTTTAAGCAACTCTAACCATCTCCACTGCCGCAATTTAAGATCCTTCTGTTTAAATAGATGTTGTAGAATTTGGTGGTCAGTGTAGACCTTACAAGGGACACCATACAAATAGTGTCTCCTGATCTTCAAAGCACGAACAATAGCTGCTAACTCAAGGTCATGGGTAGGATAGTTCTTCTCATGCACCTTCAGCTGTCTAGACGCGTAGGCAATCACCCTACCGTCCTACATCAACACCGCGCCGAGACCGATACACAACGCATCACAGTACACAGTATAAGACCCCGAACCCGATGGCAACACCAACATTGGGGCTGTAGTCAAAGTCGTCTTGAGCTTTTGAAAGCTCTCCTCACACTCCTCCGTCCACCTGAACGGAACACTCTTCCGGGTAAATCTGGTCATAGGTTTTATAATAGACGAGAAACCCTCTACATATTGATGGTAATACCCCGCCAAAACAAAAAAACTCTGGATCTCCGTAGCTGAAGACGGTCTGGGCCAACTTTGCACTGCTTCAATCTTCTTCGGATCTACCTTGATCCCCTCACTCGACACTACATGACCTAAAAATGCCACTGAATCAAGCCAGAATTCACACTTTAAAATTTTTGCATATAACTTCTTTTCTCTCAAGGTCTGAACCACGATCCTCAGTTGCTGCTCATGATCCTCCCGGCTCCGGGAGTACATCAGAATGTCGTTAATAAATACAATGATGAAAGAGTCGAGATAAGGCCGGAATAAACTGTTCAAGTGCATGAATGCTGCTGGGGCATTAGTCAGCCCAAAGGATATCACAAGGAACCCGTAATGGCCATACCGAGTCCTGAAGGCAGTCTTCAGGATATCTGGCACCCGAATCTTTAACTGATGTCAATCTTGGAGAACACTCTAGCACCTTGTAGCTGATCAAAGAGGTCATAAATACGTGCCAATGGATACATGTTCTTCATTGTAACCTTGTTCAACTGGCGATAAACAATGCACATGCGCATAGAACCATCCTTCTTCTTTACAAACAAGAAAGAAGCACCCCAAGGTGATACACTAGGCTGAATGAAACCCTTATCAAACAACTCCTGCAACTGCTCTTTTAACTCCTTCAACTTTGGTGGGGCCATACGATATGGAGGAATAGAAATGAGCTGAGTGCTCGGTAACAAATTAATACCAAAGTCGATATCCTTGTGGGGCGGCATGCCCGGAAGATCCACCGGGAATACATCTAAATAACCCCTTATTGCGGGAACTGACTCAACGGTAAGAGTATCAACACTGACATCTCTCACATATTCCAGATACGCATCACACCCTTTCTCAACCATCCGCTGAGCCTTTAGAAATGAGATAACTCTGCTAGGAACATAATCTTAAGTACCTCTCCATTCTAATCATGGTAACCCTGGCATAGCCAGCGTTACGGTCTTGGCGTGACAATCAAGAATAGCATGATAGGGCGACAACCAGTCCATGACCAAAATAACATCAAAATCTACCATACTGAGTGAAAATAAATTAGCTCTGCTCTCAAACCACTAAGAACAACCAAACACGATCGATACACACGGTCAACAACGAGGGAATCTCCCATAGGTCTGGATACATAGACGAGAGAACTTAAAGAATCACGGGATACGCCCAATATGGAGCAAAGTATGATGACACATAAGAATAAGTGGAGCCTGGATCAAATAAGACTGATGCATCTCTATGACAGACCAGAACAATATCTGTGATGACTGAGTTGGATGCAACTGCCTCCGTCCTAACAGGAAGAGCATAATATCTGGCCTAGACTCCCCCTCTAAGGAGACCTCTACCTGCCCCACCCCACCTCTAGCTGGCTGTGCAGGTGGAGTGGCAACTAGTGCGGCGACCATGGACTGAGAAGCCTAAGGACTCGGTGGAATACGCGGAACCTGAGTAGTCTGTGGAGGTGCATCCCTCCTATGTCTGGGGCAATCCCTCACCATATGATGAGTGTCACCACACTCAAAATAAGCTCTCAAAGAACGTGGTTGGTTTGGCTAGCTCGTGCCTGATCGGCTGGACTGACCACTAAAAGCACCCCGTGCAGGAGGTGCACTAGACAATAGCGGTGCATAATAGGGAGCCTGTGGCCTATGAGTGGCCGGAATATCGGTAGATGCTAGAAGTGCTGAATGAATAGGGCGGCTCACATAGCCCCTACCATGACGAGCTGCAACTGGGGCACGGGCACCACCATATGTGCCAGAATTTTGAGGCCTCTTGGCCTCCCTCTCTTCTCTCTCCCGAGCCCACATACCCTCCAATGTCCTAGCAATCTCCACTACTTGCTGGTATGCAATGTCCATCTCCAACTCTCAAGCCATGCTAAATCTGATACCAGGGTTGAGCCCCTCGATAAATCGACAAACTCGCTCTCTAACAGTAGCAACCAAGGTTGGTGCATGACTGGACAAATCACTGAATCGAACCGCATACTCCAATACGGTCATAGAACCCTAGGGCAACTGCTCAAACTACGCACTATGCATCTCTGAGAATCTGGGGAACAAACTCCCTTAAGAACATGTTTGAGAACTGAGCCCAAGTGAGTGAAGCTGCCTCGGCCGGACTACCCAACTCATATGCTCGCCACCACTGATAAGCTACTCTCTTAAGTTGGAACGTAGTGAAAGAAACTCATCTAGACTCCACAATACCCATAGTACGGAGGATACGGTGGCACTCCTCAAGAATACCCTCAACCAAAAAGCTGGTGCATGCCTGGACAGGTCACTGAATCGGACCGCATACTCCAATACGGTCATAGAACCCTGGGGCAACTGCTCAAACTCAGCGCCATGCATATTTGAGAATCTGGGGAACAAACTCCCTCAAGAACATGTTTTATAATTGAGCCCAAGTGAGTGAAGCTGCCTCGGCCGGACTACCCAACTCATATGCTCGCCACCACTGATAAGTTGATCCCTTAAGCTGGAACATAGTGAAAGCAACTCATCCAGACTCCACAATGCCCATAATACGGAGGATAAGGTGGCACTCCTCAAGAAAACCCTGGGCATCCTCTAAAGCCAAGCCGCTAAAAGTAGGAGGGTGGTACTTCTTGTATCTCTCGAGCCTGAGCTGCTCCCCCTTAGAAGCTTCTGCCCTAGCCTCGGGCTGAACTGGGGCGACCGGCCATACTGGTATGACTTTTTGGACCTGGTCAACCTAGACCTGCTGCTCTGGGGTATAAGCGGCGGGAGTCTGTGCTCCTCCCTCGACCTGAGAAGTTGCAGGAGTAAGTGGGATCAACCTTGCCTGAGCTAAAGTGCCAAACATGCTCAGAAATTAGCGTGAGTCTCCTGAAGTGCTAGGGCAGTAATAGGCATCTCAGGTGCCTGCTCTCCAGCTGGAGCTACTGGTTGCTCCTCTGTAGCAGCTCGCAGGTGCTTTGGCTGCACCATGTGGACGTCCTCGGCCTCTACCCCGACCTCGGCCCCAGCCCCAGCCCCGGCCTCTCGCGGCTCTAGCACGGGCGAGGGTGTCAGGGCATCCGATTCGGCTGTGCGTGTCCTCACCATCTGTGAAAGAATAGAAAAATAGAAGTTTAGAATCCCGAATTCAACAATTTCGCACGGTAAGGAATCAAGAAGTCTAATTTTTCCTAAAAGTCTCATAGCCTCTGAAGATAACTACAGACATCTCCATACCGATCCGCAAGACTCTACTAAACCTGCTTGTGACTCATAACACCTATGAACCTAGAACTTTGATACCAACTTGTCACGACCCAAATTTCCTCCGTGGGAAGTTGTGACGGCACCTAATCTCTAAAACTAGGTAAGCCTATCAACATGCAGAAAAAATTTGAAATAACAACTTAAAAATCTCTAAACTTTAACAACTGCATAAATAAAATATGTAACTCAAAATGTATAACTCCCAAAACCTGGTGAAGTATAAGTCACAAGCACTAGTAACAATTCTGAACAATCCTATACATCACTGTCTAAGATAGTGTAATGAAATAAGGAAAAACATGATAGAAGGGGACTCCAAGGGATGCGGGTAAGTGTACCTTGAAGTCTCCAAAGTAACCTCAACTCACAATGTCGGGACTGATAGAAAGTACCTGGATCTGCACAAAAAGATGTGTAGAAATGTAGTATGAGTACACCATAGCTGTACCTAGTAAGTGCCAAGCCTAACCTCGACAGAGTAGTGACGAGGTCAAGTCAAGGCCGTACTGGAGATAATATGAAACAAAACGAAAGATATAATAATATAATGATAATGACAAAAGAAATGAAACAATAAGAAATTTACAGAAAGCTAACAACAAAGAATCAAGGCAGTTAATACAACACGGAAGGAAACAAGGGACTACATGTTAAGGAAATAAACAACTAAGGCAAATACGGCAAATAGAGAAAGATCAACAAGGGCCATTACCGAGGTATCACCTCGCAGTCCCAAATAATAAAAGTAAACCACAATCTTTCCTTATATCACCGCTAGTTTTGAAAATTATTTTTCCGAAATATCATCCCGTGTTTTAGCCCACCTTATCACACCGCATGGCTTCTAATAGTTCCCCTACTAGCCATGCATATCAAGTCCACCTTATCTTACCACATGCAATTCAACACCCAGACCTTATACCACTGCATGCGTATCAATATCACAACGTATCACAATTCGCACCACAAGTGCCCAATATCTCAAACTTGCCAGAAAAACCAAACAATAACAAAATTTTACAATAAGGAGCCCACGGCTCAACCACAATGTATACAAAGTCTCAACAATAAAAATCATAGAGTAACTCAATAAATAATATTTCACAACTTACAATTTGCCTCAATAGAAACCACGGCCGTTGCAACTCAATACCAAGCTCAACGGTAAGATATTCCGAGAATAGCAATTTCAAATAAGGATTCACAATTAAATAATGAATAGGAATAAAGAAAGCAAGTAATTCAATTAAACATGTAGGGAAATTTGCAAAAAAAGGGATAAAACAAGTAGACATGTGAAATTAGACTAAATAAGATTACTACGACATGTTAAAGTAACTCAATTAAAGCAGGAAAGGGAACTACATAGCTAAAATGGAAAATTTCATATTTAGCCAGTGTACGCACTCATCACCTTGCGTACACGGCTTTCACGAATCACAATTATCACAACAATACCAAATCCTAAGGGGAATTTTTCCCACACAAGGTTAGACAAGCCACTTACCTCAAACCACGCTAAATCAATCGACTAGAAGGCCTTTCCCTCGATTTTCCAACACCGAACGGCTCGAATCTATCCAAAATAATGTCATACTATAAATATAACTGTAGGAAACTAATTTAAACAATGAAATTACGATCTTTGCAAAGAATTGAAAAATCGACCCAAAAAGTCACCCCAGGCCCGCATCACGGAACCCGACCAAAACTACAAAAACCGAATACCCATTTGATATCGAGTCCAACCATACAAGAATTATTCAAATCCGACTTCATTTCGCCTTTCAAAACTCAAAAATTTAGCCTAAGAAGTTTTATCACTTTTTCCCGATTTTCCAACCTCAATCCCTAATTACATGATAAAAACAATGATAGATTCGAGTAATTTAACCAAAATCGAGTTATGAATCCTTACCCCAATGATCTTTATGAAAATCCCTCGAAATTTCGCCTCAAACCGAGCTCTCTAAGTCCAAAATATGAAATGTGGAATAAACCCTCGATTTTGAAACTTAAGTGTGCTGCCCAGATTTCCTCTTATGCGAAGGCGAGGGTCCACTCGCGAACGCGGTGACTAAATTTCTCAAGCTTCGCGATCGCGAAGCCTTTTCGTGAACATGTTGACCAACGCGTGAGTCCCATCCTAGGCTGCCTTCCTTCTTCGCGAACGCAGATCCCAGTGTGCGATCGTAGTGCAAAAGGTCCTGGCCCTTCGCGAACGCGAAGGGTAATCTTCAGCAAATCTCAGAATACTCTACGCGAACGCAGGAACACCTTCGCGTACACGTAGAACAAAACCAGAACTGAGAAAAACCAGCACTTCGGTTATTCTTCAATGATCCGAAAAGCGCCGAACATGGTCCGAATTCCACCCGAGGCCCCCGGGACCTCAACCAAACAAACCAAGAAGTCCTAATACATCATACAAACACGCTTGAAGCATCAAATCACATCAAACAATACAAATTCTACAAATCACAATCCAAATTCAAGCCTATAAACTATGAACTTCCAAATTCCTAAACCAATGCCGATTCATACCAAAACAACTCCGATCGATATCAAAATTTTCACACAAGTCATAAAGGACATTACGGACCTATTCCAACTTCTGGAATCGGGATCTGACCCCGATATCAATAAATTCAACTCCGGTCAAACTTCCAAAAAATCTTCCATTTTTTCGACTTTCGCCAAATCGTGTCGAAATGACCTACGGACCTCCAAATCAACATCCGAACACACTCCTAAGTTTGAAATCACCATACGGGGGTATTGGAACCATCAATACTCTATTCCGGAGTCATCTTCGCACAAGTCAAACTACGGTCAACTCCTACGACTTAAACCTCCTACTTAGGAACTATGTGTCCCATTTCAATCCGAAACTCTCCCGAAAGTAAAACCGAAACCCCCAAAAAGTCACGTATCTACAACATAAGACAGAGAAGGCAATAAATAGGGGATCGGGGCTAATACACTCAAAACGACCAGTCGGATCATTACAAGAATGAAGCTTCAAAAAGAGAATATCAAGGGACTTAACTTTCATTACTTTCATTCTTGGTGCAACTTTGATTTTCCAGGTACATAATATTTTCTCAATCACAACTACTGCCCAATCACACAACCAAAAGAAGGTAAAGGGGAAGAAGGGTCAACAAGAGCGATTAACGCAAAATGCGCATGGCTTGTAATATGGGTTGCCAAAGAAAAGATTAATAGGCACAAATCGGGACACTAGGGATATTCATTCATTTGGTAGGCTAATTTAGGCACTAATGATCTATATCGAAGAAGACCTACTACCACTCTAAGGATCAAAACTTCCTAGGATTTCACCTCAAACAACAGGCAGGACAAATTCTAGACTGATATGCATACACGAAAATGCACAACAAAACTCCCACACAATTTACATAGAATTTACAAGTCACTCAGTTTCAACCGTCAATGTAAAAATATGATCTCCGAAATGTAGGTTCAAGAACACCTTAGATGACTCTCACAAAACACAGCTTTTCAAGGATTGAATTCTCTTTGCTTTAAGTTCTCTCTATTTTGTTTTATTACAAACAGAAAAAAAAAATGTTTGGCTCAAAAGAAAAGCTCACTGGGAAAGAACCAAGTCCAAGAACCCAAGGAGATTACTATGCTATAACAAATACACTACAAATAAGATATCCTCCATCCCACACTTAAAATTGTGCATTGTCCCAAATGCACACCATAAATAATAAGGGAATTAAAAAAACTCCTTAGAAGGCCAAAGGCTGAAGCATTAACAGCTCATGGGGTACTTAGACTTCTCCCAAGCATAGTCCTTTGTGCGGGTACCCTATACTTAGTTCCAACCATCTCGCTTGCTTTGCCTTCGTCCAATGACTTTGCCTCCCATGCTTATATACAAGCGCCTTAGTTAACATCGTGGCACGACGTGAATCACTTTTTGCCTCCACCTCGAGCTTATGAATTGGATCCCCAATTTAGACTCAAGCTTATGATTATGCTCTTGGGGTGGTGGAACAAACCCTTGCGACCCAAAAACTAAATATTGCATTTCGCACTTCTTGGTCTTCAAATGAGGAATGTTGCTTTGCCTAAATGGCATTGCAAATTTTAGAATGTATAGCTCATTTACCTCTTCCATTGACTCTCTTTTATATTCGTAAGGATCCACTCTCATTTCACGTCCGAACACAATATGAAGAAGTAATTAGAGTGAGGTCTTATGTGCTCAAATACATGAATTTCAAGCTTTTCAACATCCTCAACACTGATGACACTAGATTCAACTAAATTAGTATCCTCAATGTCCATGACCGACTCTAGTATTACTTCTTCAACATTGACATCATCGAATTCTAGTTAGTTAGACTGTTGGTGTTCTGCTCTGACCTCCTCCATTAGCACCTCAATTTCTGCCTCTATTTTATACTCTTCTTGACCACGATCCATAATATTAGCTTGTTTAGCATTTAAAGCTTCAACCAGTTGACTCACTTGAGCCTCCAAGTTGTCAATAGTTGTCTCCTACCTTTGCATCTATAGTTGTTTCTCGTCATTTTGTTCCATGAGGCACTTTAATATATTTTTACCTCCTTCAGGTCCGCATTCCCTAGTTTTTTGTTCCTATTGACTTCACTAGAAAAGTAGAACCATCATAATAAGGGTTTTGGGGAGGATAAGAAATATAAGCACAACCATGAAAGTGACCTTCTTGAACACCACATACATCACACATATTCCACAAATAAGATTGAGTTGGTGCACATAACTCGCTCTCAGAAATATTTTGATAATTTTGCCACGTGTGGTTTCCTCCACAATAAGAAGTAGGAAGATCAAAAGAAGAACTACCAACATCCACCCTCACATAATTTCAAGATGCCATGTTTCACGTATCACAAAATAAAATAATAAAATAAAATGAAACAAAATAAAATTAATATCCAAACTTGAGCCCTAGCAATATTTACACCTACAACTACACAGTTAAGTCACCAGCAATAGCGCTAAAATTTGATTACGCCCAACTCTAGTCCTAAAAAAGATAAGCGGTCGCTGAAAATATAACCTGGTTTATGAGTCTACGGTCGAATCCCACAGAGAACTAAGGCTTAGCTATAGCTACTTAATGAAAACAAGTTCAAATAATTTTCGAGTTATAAAGATGAAGAATTTTGTTTTAAAGTACTTTACTAAAAAAAAAATACTAAAGCAATAAGATTATCAACTAAAAAGACATATGTGAATTGAAGAGAAAAAAAGCCTAGGATTATGATTTCCTCAATTATCAAGATGAATGCTTAACGACGTCCTCACTATAATCACGCCGAGTTATTCTCCACTGGTCATGAGTTCTCCTTTTACCATAATTATCTCTCGATCAAAAGCAGTAATTTTCTAAAATTATTCTCTCGAACTAACCCTAGCTAGAGATTCATAAAGATCGTGCCAAAGTTTCATTATCTATAATCCCATTTTTAAATTCAAGTAGTTAATCTCTTAACTTACTCAGAAGTGACACTGTTCAACAACAACCTAATCAAGTATTATTTTTCAAGCAACACATGATAAATAGGCACAGTTAATTGATGGTCATTCAATTAACAACAAGCAAAACATAGTTGAACAAATAGATTATAAAAACGACTCAATTATAAATAAGCATGGTCAATAATTCACCCAATAATTGATTCCATCAAAATCCTAGAAGAAAGGTTTAGCTACTCATACTATTACTCAGAAACACATAAACCATTGTCAAACCAAAATCCATGGAAATAAAGATAAAAAAGTAGAGAAAAACTCTTCGATTCGTCTTGTGGAATGGACTTGAGGATCTTCCGGGCTCAATTTACTTCAACACTGGTAATCCTTGGCTTCTCAAGTTAAGAATACGGCTAAAATAAGGGTTAGAAGCTTTTATATCATGTCCCTAAGCCAAATGACTAAGTTACCCCTCAAGATAAAACTCAAGCAGATTTGTACTTGTGCAATAGTTGTGCTTCGTGCAAGATCTGGTTGAAATTCCAGATTTTCATGTGCTTTTCTTGTGCTATGGGAAGTGACTTCACCACCTGAGTCATAATTTTCTTGTGCTTTTCCTATGCTATTGGCAGTTACTTCACTGCCTGGGTCACGATTTTTCTTTTATTTCTTCAGTAATTTCTTTTTAGCTTCATTATTGCTCAAATCACCTATAATTTTCACTCTTGGCTTCCTACATAACGAATTTCAAACATTAAGCTTAATTGGTCATATTTCAACCTTCAAAACGCCTAAAAATACACCAAAGTAGGGGTAAAACATATCATATTACATGTAAATCTAACATACTATCACCTAGCATGTTTTTTTTCAAGAAACAGATCAATTGTGTTCCCTTTTTTACCAGTGCCATGTGGATCTTTTAAGCTACCTTCACCCTTTTGCCTCTTCTTAAACTATTTATTAAAGGTAAGTGGCATATTAAAAAGGCTTGGTTAAATGAATAACTTCAACAACAATAACATACCCAGTAGTATCCCACACTGTAGGGTCTGGGGAGGGTAATATGTACGCAGACCTTACCCCCTACCTTGTGAGGGTAGAGAAGCTATTTCCAATAGCCCCTCGGCTCAGGAAAATATAAGCACCACATTAATGAAAATATAGACAAGAAGGGACAGCACCAAAAGTCATATAAAAGCATAATAAAGACAACAAGATAGTAAGGTGATCAACAATAAAGAAAATAACGGTTAGTCATAAAAACCTGCTACTAAGAGATAGCAAGACTACGTTCCAATACTACCGTTATGAACACTCTAGACTACCTACTCTACTACCCTAATCCTCGACCTCCATATCTTCCTATCAAGGGTCATGTCCTTGTTCAGCTGAAGTTGCACCATGTCTTGCCTAATTACCTCTCCCCACCTCTTCTTTGGCCTACCTCTACCTCTCTGTAAGCCCTCCAATGTCAACCTCTCACACTTTCTCATCGGAGCATTTGTTCTCCTCATCCTCACATGACCAAACCACCTAAGCCGCGCTTCCCACCTCTTGTCCTCAATAGGGGCCACACCCACCTTGTTGCGAATAACCTCATTTCTAGTGTTATCTAACCTGGTGTGCCCGCACATCCATATCAACATCCTCATCATTGCTATCTTTATCTTCTGGACATGAGTAATCTTGACTGGCCAACACTCAACTCCATACAACATCGTTGGTCGGACCACCACTCTGTAGAACTTACCTTTAAGTTTTGGTGGCACCTTCTTGTCACACAAAACACTGGAAGCGAGTCTCCATTTCATCCATCCCACCCCAATATGATGTATGACATCTTCATCAATCTCCCCATCCCCCTGAATAATAGACCCAAGGTACTTAAAACTTCCTCTCCGAGGTATGACCTGCGAGTCCAGCCTCACCTTCCCTTCCCCTCCTTGAGTCTCACCACTGAACTTACACTCCAAGTATTCTATCTTGATCCTGCTCAACTTGAAACCTTTAGACTCTAGGGTCCGCCGCCATACCTCTAACTGTGCGTTCACCCTGCCTTGCGTCTCGTCAATCAATACAATATCATCTGCAAATAGCATGCACCACGGCACCTCCCCTTGGATGTGGCGCGTCAGTACATCCATCATCAGGGAAAATAAAAAAGGGTTGAGTGCCGACCCCTGACGCAACCCCATCATAATCGGAAAATAGTCCGAGTCCGCATCCACCATCCTCACTTGAGTCTTTGCTCTATCATAGATGTCCTTAATCACCCTAACGTACGAAACAGGTACACCTCTAGCCTCCAAACATCTCCACAAAACCTCCATCGGAACTTTATCGTAAGCCTTTTCTAAGTCAATGAACACCATATGCAAGTCCTTCTTCCTTTCCCTGTACTGCTCCATCAATCTTCTAACAAGGTGGATGGCTTTTGTAGTCGAACGCCCCGGCATAAATTTGAACTGGTTCTCGGAAATAGATACACTCCTCCTCACTCTTAGCTCTAGCACTCTCTCCCAGACTTTCATAGTATGGCTAAGCAGCTTGATACCCAGATAGTTATTACAATTTTGGATATCTCCCTTGTTCTTGTATACATGAACCATCGTGCTCCACCTCCACTCTCGGGCATCTTCTTTGTTCTAAAAATGACATTAAATAACCTAGTGAGCCACTCCAAGCCTGCCTTGCCCGCACTCTTCCAAAACTCCACCGAGATTTCATCCGACCCGGTCGCTTTACCCCTGCTCATCTTGCGTATAGCCCCCTCAACTTCATCAACTCCAATCCGCCTACAATACCCAAAGTCACAACGACTCCCAGAGAGTTCCAAATCACCCAGTACAATGCACCTGTCCCCACTCATCGTTCAAGAGACTATAGAAGTAGGTCTGCCATCTCCGACGGATAAGCCCCTCATCCAACAAAACTCTGCCTTCTTCATCCTTGATGCACTTCACTTGGTCCAAGTCACGAGCCTTCCTTTCTTGTGCCTTGGCTAACCCCAACAACCTCTTATCCCTACCTCGGCTCTCGAGTTCCTCATACAAATGACTGAAAGTTGCAGTCTTGGCCGTCGTAACTGCTAGCTTTGCCTCTTTCTTAGACAACTTACTCCATATTCTCCCTCTCCTCCTCCTTGTCTACACTTTCCACTAGCTTCAGATACGTTGCTTTCTTGGTTTTCACTTTTCTTTGCACTTGTCCATTCCACCACCAGTCTCCTTTGTAACCACCAGAGTAACCCTTTGAGACCCCTAATACCTCTCTCGCGGCTTTCTAATGCACTGCGCAGTCGTGGTACACATAGCGCTTGCGTCCCCACTACTCCTCCAAGCCCCCATAGTCAGCAGCTTGACCCCCAACTCCTGCGCTTTAGCTTCCGTCAAGGCTCCCCACTTGATCCTATGTTGGCTACACATCACCCTCATCCTCCTCTCCCTCGTGATCTCAAGGTCCATGACCAGGAGCCTCTGAAGGGTCGAGAGGAGGTTAATGAATAAAAAAAATTGGTTCTACTTATGAAGGACGAAAATAGAGGTAGTTCGACATGACGCATGTACAAGATGCTCTATTCAAATGCACGCCTTGCCTTGTCCAACTGAAAAGGCATGTACGCACTTGTATCGAAATGATTTCTTTACTAGGTCAACATGGCGCATGTACAATATGCATTATGCAACAGTTCAAAAAAAAATAGTATAATTTAAATGCACGCCTTGTCTTGTCCAACTGAAAAGGTTTGTATGCACTTGTACCGTAATGATTCCTTTACTAGTTCAATATGGCGCATGTACAATATGTGTTATGCAACAGTTCAAAAAACAGTACAATTTAAATGCACGCCTTATCTTGTCCAACTGAAAAGGCATGTATGAGCTTGTACCGTAATGATTGCTTTACTAGTTCAATATGGCGCATGTACAATATGCGTTATGCAACCTAAAACCACCTATTCTTACCTCTAAATACCCCCACGTATGTTACTTCATGCTTTGCGAGTTCTCACAGCTTAAACAACCATTTAATCTTCATTTCCATAAAATTTCAAGTTCCAACAATAAGATATGTCCGGCTGCGATAAGGTCCGTAGGTGTTACTGCGAGAAACACGCAATTTTGAAGTCATGCTGGGCCACTTGCAATCTAGGGGGCAGACGTTGGATGTGTAAATACATTGTGAGTTATTAATATGCAAATTTATGTTGGTTATTGGGATAATAACTTTGTAAAATGATACTGATAGTCTTTGTAATCATGACCATTCGTAGGAGGAATACTACAAATCATATTTACTAAACCTTTGGAAAGGTACTGTGCAGTATGAAATGAACATCTAGAAACTGGAAGAAAAATGTTATAACGCTGAAAAAGAAGTAGAGGCATTGAAGGAGAAACTGAAAGAAGCCAAAGAGGAAAATAATCGGATGCAAGTGAAATTTCAGTGGTTGAAGTAGAGAATAATAGGCCATAGTGACTATATGAACACGTGGTTGCTTTAATTATATTATTTATTTTATGTTTTAGATTTCATGTATTATGTGTTTCTTTTTATGTATTTTAATGTATATTAATATGTATTTTATTTTTGGTTCTGATACTTAATTAATCAATAATACTAAAACTTAAAATATTAATGTAATAATATTTAACAAAAGAAAACATTTACACAAAACTATTATTTAATATAATATATACAAAGTAAGCTGACTATCAATGTGTCCCACAGCCTATATGCTTTAGTGCATTGGCTGGCCTGAGACGCATACCCTGCCAACCGATCACTCTATCAGGATCTTCCTAATTTCATCACCTCTTTATCTGAGGATGTACTATAGCATGATCGTCTGGAAGGCCACCTGGATTAGTAGAGGAATCCGATGGGCCAGTAGTAAGCTGAAAAATATAAAGTAGTTTTTAGTATATGATATATAGAATAAAAATATAATAAATTAATTATTTTTATGGTCAAACTTGCGACTCAGCTGGCTCCTAAATAGGGTCCTGTGTCTCCGGCAGACGGGTATCACAGTCTATCGTCTCCGTGATAGGTGATGGAAAAATCTAAAAAAATATACAAACAAATTAGTTAATTACTGACTAATATTTAATGTAAAATAAATTAATAATAATGTTAATACAGTCAAACCTGCGTCTCAGTAGGCAGCCGCACGGGCTCATCGACGGGATACTCGAGGGGAACTCCGAGGTAGACTAGACTAAATAAAAAGGCTGTGAAGTCTCCATCAGAGGTGATGCCTCCTTTTACATGATGAAAAAATATTATCTTTCTGCTAACAAATAATACTATAATAATGATATTCTAAAGACTGATAGGAAAATGTACTAACATGGTCAGAATTATAGCTCAAACGTCTGTCGTTGTGCACATCTCGCACTGGACGATCCTCCGCATTCCTCGATATACCTGGAACATAAGAATTGTATGCATCCCAATCATACGACGTAATGTACGCGTCCGCGATCGGTAAAGTAGCAGACTGGCTAAACTGTGAAGTCCCCGGTGATAGCGGCCAGCATCGTGTGCCTCACCCTAGTCACCCAGCATACCTTCTGTAATATCCTCCACGGGTGCCTCAATGCCCCCTTGCTGGCCACCCCATCCACGCCGACCACGCGGGCCACCGCATCCTCTCTAGCCACGCCTGGCACGTCTATCACGCGCTGAGGGCACGTCTGGGCCATAATGGTAATCCTTTGGCAGAACATACGTTGGATCAAAACCTAACCGCGCATCTGCTTGTGTAGCTACCAATATGGAAGTAGCAAGCGCAGAAACATGACGACCGCAATGGTGCAGTAGTGGTGCTCCGTCGCCTAATTGTTGCTGAATCTCTATACCCATCTGTTGAATATAGTGTAATCCAATAGCCTGCATAGGATGTAACATATTAATTAAATAAAATAAGTAAATCTAACATTATACATAAGTATATCAAATAACGTACTAGTGCTTCCCGATCAGAGTGTGAGTAACATGACGATACCAAGCCATGTACTCGTGCTCACCGTCAATACGGTCATGTGAAGGGTCTGGCGGAAACATAACAAGTCTCTGATTCCAGTCTTCTATCCGGGCCTCAAGCCAGGCCAAGTACGCATGGTCAGCTCTACTGTGATCATCCCGCTCGTAATGCGTGGCACCAACAAAGGTGAGCAGGTATATGCTGTGACCACCCAAACTGTCGCAGGACTGTCCCCGTCGGATGATGCTCAACTATATCGAGACATATTAGTGGGACCTCAGAAAGCCACACGGCTCGACCTCGTGAGCAATAGTTTGGCAAACTAACGATGAGCTCGTCACTATATGGCCTCCATACGAACTATTTGTTAAACACGAGAACAGTAAGTAAATGCAAGACAAATCATGTATTAACAAACGTACTAAGTCAAATATTTACATGATAACCATCCAGTAGATTTATCCCTATAATGTATATTAATTAAATGTACATTATCTTACTTTTTCATAATGAAAGATTTATTTATTACTGTTGTTTGAGATTATATGAAGTATTATCTAACTGCAGGTCTCTCGTTTGTATTAACAACTATTTAAATTTTATTCGTTAGTTAGAAATACTTGCAATATTTTACTAGTTTTAATTCTCGGAATATATTAAATATTTTATTAATTATTTTGAGTACAAATGAATAATTAGTATTTATTTTATTTATAACGGTTTATACATTATTTTTTAGATTTAACGATAACAATTCGGTAAATTATCCTTTGTACTAATAACTATTCAAATTTTAATTCGTCAGTTATAGAACTCTACATTATTTTAATTGTTGAACTTATCTAGATTTCTTAAAATATTTAATTAATTAATTAGATGCGAAGTATTATTTATAATTTAATTAATTTATACATTTTTGTACGATTAATTTGTGGATTTCATGATAAAAAATCAGCTGACTATCCTTTGTATTGCCAACTAAATAATTTTTATTCAACAGTCAAAGAATCCTAAAGTATGTTATTGGTTTAACTTATATGACGGGCAAAGTAGGAATTTAACTACCAAAGTAGGAATCAAAATACTACTTTTATAGTGAGCAAACAAATAAAGTAGTCAAATTTAACAAACAGTTAATATTTACATACTATTACACAAATACATTCAATATTATTAACAAACAACAAAATAAAATAAATAAATAAATAAATAAATAAATGAATAAATAACTTGCTAAATTTCAAATAATTGGCAAAATTGACAAACACCAACAAATATCGCAAATTCCATACAAAAATTATAACTATTTCTAATTTTTCTTTTTGGAATTTAAAAAAAATAAACCCGAAATCTATTTTACAATTACTACAACTTACAAAAGAAAAAGTTGCACAAAAGATACGAATTAAAGTGCACAATAGTTAATACGCATAGGATGTGTTTGGTATGAAAGAAATATTTTTCGAAAAATATTTTTTAATTTTTTTATATTTGATTGGCCTAAATTTTTTGGAAAATATTTTCCTCATGAACTCATTTTCCTCCAATTGGATGAAAATGTTTTCCCTATTAAGAGAAGGAAAAATATTTTCCAAAACTCCTTCTCAACCTTTCTCATCCTATTCCCCATCCCCACCAATACCCACCAACCCACCCCACCCCACTTTAAATAAAAATATTATTAATAGTACTTTCTTTTTATGTTATAGATAGATTTTTTTTTTCATTTCAACAAATGAGTATTTTTTTATTATATAAAAAAGTATTTTTTTCATTTTAAAAAAAATACTTTCTTTTCATGTAAAAAAAGTATTTTTTTTCATTTCAACAAAAAAATATTTTCTACTCTCTAACCAAATACTAGAAAATATTTTTCACTAACCAACCAAATAAGGAAAAATAAGTGATATAACCACCCATTTTCCATGAAAATATTTTTTAGGAACACATTTTCCATGAAAAACATTTTGAAGATTTTTGGAATGTTTGAATGCGAATTTGAACTACCATTTCTCGAAATTTGACCACTTACTTTGTTCTACGTCATGGAAAGACCTTCAATTTTGTGGGACCTATGTAGGCTCCAATGGAGGAAAAGAATTTAAAAATAGGGGGAGGGGGTATTGGGGTATTGTGGGGCCTATTGGGTATTGTGCATGTATTACATACGATATACATGACCTGTTTTCGATTAAGGTATAACATATGTAATACATGCACTATATATAAACAGTTTCAAATTAATGTATAACGTATGTACGTTAACAGGATAATTGAACGTTAACGTATACCGCATGTAAAATGTTACTATATATAAAATGATACTGATCTTTTTTTCACCTAGAATCCAAAAACTTGTTACTTCTGGTTCCGGACTCTCTATATCCAACACACGTGCACATACAGAGAGATAATAAAAAGACAATTTATTGCTCTGGGAAAGAACTTACATCAGCGTCATGAGCAAACAAAAGAGGTAACACATATAGATTTACCATCCCAAAAAGTAGACACCGGAAAAAAAAGATTAAGAAAACATACAAAATCCTCAAAAGAAAGATCTAAAGGACCAGTAATTAAAGTTTATTATTTTTGTAGTCCTTCCCAAAAACAAGCGGACAACAAACACGAATTAGCTAGTAGTTCTTGAGTGTCATCAGAAAACTCTTCTCTTGTCCAATGTCATTTTCGGATAGAAAACTGAGAAAATCAGAGAAGCCGCCCGGCGCCATTTCCGGACCTAGGCACTGGCGACGTCTCTGACATAAATGCAAGGAGGATGTATAGCTGATATAGGATCTTGTGGAACAGCCATTCCCAAGCTATGCAAGCTAGCAACAGAAACTCTTGTCTTGTCAGAGTTAAGTGTAACCCTATGTACCACACTTTTATACAAACCATTGCTTAGTACTTCTAAATGGTTACCCACATGAACTTGAAGGGTACCATATATGTGTGGAACTACTCTCCATTCTTCGTCTTCAAAATCCAATATTTCTAGGCCTGATGAGCTCTGAAAGACAACTGTAAGGATACTGTAGTCTGAATGTGGTGGCAAACCTATGCAAGGCCTGCTTGAGGACATGGAGGATAAGAATTCACTGCCATCACATTTCCTTAGGATATGTTGGACCAAGTCCTAGTCCTTCAGTAATGACATCGATTATGTTCATGGCTAAATTTTGTTCTTCCTCTGCATATTTGCCCATCTTCTCCCATTCAATATTCAAAGTAAAGATTTATATAGATTCGGTATCCATAACAGGGAAGATGAGATATACTTTATTCCATCACATAAAATTATTTGATTCTTGTCTTTCAAAAAATTTTCATAATTTACCTGAATAGTCATTTATAGGATTTAATGACTTCTAACAACGGATTAATCTATTTTGCTATCTGAATTTGGTATGGTTATGCTTTGGTAACAAAAAGAACAATGAAGAGAAAAGAATAATGGCTACGGTAGAAGAGAAGATTCCATCAAAACAGTTATTTCGTTTTTTTTGTAAATTTTTTGTAACAATGAAGAATTAAATTTGATTTCTCTCCTATTTATTACGGCAACTAAAATTATATTTATTCCTTTTTCTAGGAATTTTTTTCTACTAATTAAGGTTCTTTAAGTGCAAATTTTAACTGCTTATAACATGTTATTTACTTGTTCTTAAGTTATTATATCATATTTGATATGGTAAATTACCTGTTGTTATAGGCCAATTAACTTGATAATATAAACTCATCTCTGTAATACAAACGTGCTCTGAAGAAAATATTCTTTTAGAAAAATATTCTTTTGTCATACTAAACAAAGTTAAAATAGTGGATGGCGTAAATAGAAATAGAATGATTAGTATATATTGCAAATGAATTTTACATTGAAAAAATAATTGTAAGTAACTGTCTATAAAATGTGAAAGTATTAACTTGAAAATAAAGTAGGTTACTTGCTACAACAAGTTTTAAATTACAGCTAATATAAAATTTTATAGTGTTAGTGCATATAAAAGTTTTAATTCAAATAGAAATTCATAACAAAGAAGGTCTATTTATAGTCAAGAAATAAACAAGGTACGTACCTTGACTCAAGCTTGTGACATATCGGACTGCTTTGAACACGTCATTCGACATAATTTTTTGTTCCTCTTCAGTAGGCAGGGCAGGTCAAAGAAACCAAAGGCGCCTGAAACTGCTGCATCCATTATATTCCTTGGTCGATTACCTTCAAATGAGGAAAAAAGAACATATATTAATAAAACAAGTTGTAAATTTGGATCAAACAAGACAGGTTTATTGCTAAAAATAGAAAATGGTTTATTCAATTGTTTAGGCCATGCATGCTTGTACATTTTACTAAAGGAGAGTATTATAAGCTTCATTCCTCTAACCTTCTTCCTACCAAACCAACCAAGAGAGGAAACCAAAAAAAAAAAAGAAAGGAAGAGTACTAACATGCCAGTTTTGGTATTATTTTTCACTTTGTCTGTTTGAAATAATAATTTAAGTTATATACACTCATACTATTAACTTTTACAATAATACTATAATTAGTATTAGCGTACGCGCGTTGTGCGTGTACCTTTTTAATGAGAATAAACTTTTAAAAATAACATAAATAATATTTAAATTAGAGATGTATTTGCATTATAAAATAATTAAAATCTAATAAAAATTACAAGTTTGAAAATGACACATAAATATTAATAATATTTAGGAGTTTGTGTTCCTTCTAGTGGTTCTTTCTCCAATTGTTCTAGTACATAATTCATCGAACAAGAATGTTGTAGGACTAATATTTGATTGAAATGTGAAATCATTCAACTTTACGTGAAGACGTGGGTAAAGCTTGTCTATTTCGTATTAGTTGTTACAGTCGTTTCTGATAGCTTACCTACACTTGAAAACTAGATTCACTTTTTTTGTTCAATTTATTAGAGTGCTAAAACTTGTACCCTTATCCCATTCATGCTTTAGAACTTACACAGCTATTCAAATTCGATAAATACTAAGATAGCATTTGAATATAAATTTGGTTGAAATTTGAAAAAATAATTTTTGAAGTTGTTTTGAAAAATAATTTGTGGAAGTTGAAATTATGTTTGGATTGGACATGCATTTTATTTGATAAAAATTTGAAGTTTTGTGAGTGAAAGAAAAAATTTCACCCAAAACTACCCTAGACCAAGTTTTGGAAACTTGAAAAAATATTTCAAAATTTTTTCAAAAATTGAACATAGTCTATGAACAAACAATATTTTCAAAAAAAATATGAAAAAAAAATTGCCAAAATCTATAACTTAACGGGAGTTAATAGTCCTTATAAAATTTTAACTCGATCTTATCTTACTAATGATTCTTATAATTTTTTTACTCAATCATATCTTACTCTACCTATAATTTCTTTCCTAAGAACTTCATTACGTGCGTGTACCAATTATTGGTAAACTAAGTAACAAGAAAAAAGGAGATTGTGGCGCCCATTCTCATAATGAAGAAGAAAAAAATTGTGGGGTCCATCCCATAATGAACAAGAAAAATCTGCAAGATGCCAAAATTGATGATAGGCAACGAAACGTACCGAAGTACGTTTTTGACCAAAATTGATTTTGGTTACAATATTTTTTTCTATAAATAAAAGCCTTCAGCTTCTCATGTTGATACATCTATCTCAGAGGAAAAATATATCTGATAGTTAGATAGAAAGAGTGAGGTTTCACAGACAGGGTATAAGAAAATAGTCTGTGAGAAAAATAGAGAGTGAGCGATATTGTAGTGAGGTGGGAATATCAAAAAAGGGTTATTTCTTTTGAGTGTTATAGTGGTCTTTGGAGTATTTTACTCGGACCTTCAAAGTGTAAAATTCCTTGCTATAATGATATCAGTTCCACGTAAAAATCTTGGTGTCATTGTCACTCTTTTATTCTTGTTAATTATCGTATCTTATTGCTACGTTATTATTCCGCTTTTATTACCCTAAATATTATTTATGTAGGAGGTTTATTCCCAACAACTAGTATCAGAGTGTAGGTTCTGCTCGCTCACAGAAGTACTATTCACTCTCGGTAGTACTATACTCGGTAAAAAAAATATTCGGAGTAAAGTACGAGGTAGCAAAATTCAATGGAGATAACAGTTTCTCAACATGGCAAAGAAGGATGAGGGATCTGCTCATTCAACAAGGATTACACATGGTACTAGATGTTGATGCCAAAAAGCCTTATACCATGAACGCTGAGGATTGAGCAGACTCAGATGAAAGGGCTGCTAGTGCAATCAGGTTGCACTTATCAGATGATGTGGTAAATAACATCATTGATGAAGACACCGCACGTGGAATTTGGACAAAGTTGGAAAGCCTATACATGTCCAAAACGCTGACAAATAAATTGTACCTGAAGAAGCAGTTATACGCCCTACACATGCGTGAAGGTACAAATTTTTTGTCACATTTAAATGTGCTTTAACGGATTAATCACACAGCTCGCCAATCTCGGAGTGAAAATCGAGGACGAAGATAAAGCCATCTTGTTGTTGAACTCGTTGCCATCTTCGTACGATAATCTGGCAACAACCATCCTGCACGGTAAGACTACTATTAAGTTGAAAGATGTCACATCAGCTCTTCTACTCAATGAGAAGATGAGAAAGAAGCCTGAAAATCAAGGATAAGCTCTCATCACAGAAGGTAGAGGCAGGAGTTACCAAAGGAGTTCATGCAACTGTGGTAGATCCGGAGTTCATGGGAAGTCTAAGAACCGATCCAAATCAAGAGCTAGAAAATTGCTAAAATTATGATCAACCAGGTCACTTCAAAAGAGATTGTCCAAATCAAAAAGGAAGGGCAAAGGTGAAAGCAATAGCCAGAAAAATGACGACAACACAACGGCCATGTTGCAAAACAATGATAATGTTGTCCTCTTTATAAATGAGGATGAGGAATGCATGCACTTGTCAGGTCCAGAGTCAGAATGGGTGGCTGATACAGCAGCATCTTACCCTGCCACACCAGTAAGAGATGTTTTTTGCAGATATGTAGCAGGTGATTTTGGCACTGTGAGAATGGGCAACACAAGTTACTCAAAGATTGCAGGGATTGGTGACATTTGTATCAAGACAAATGTCGGATGCACATTGGTTCTAAAGGACGTGCGGCATGTACCTGATTTGCGGATGAACTTGATCTCTGGAATTGCTTTTGTTACAACCCGTAAAATTCGTACATTAAAAGGCACTGTGAAATAGCTCATTTATGAGGACCCAAGAATCCGAAAAATGATTTAAAGTTAAGAAAAAGAACAAAGGTGTCGCATAGCTAGATATGCGGACCGCAAAACACAAATGCGGACCGCATATCTAACATCAAGGTCGCAAATTAAGATAGAGTTCTGGGCTGAAATTGTGTCAAATATGCGGCTAGTATGCGGACCGCAAAATGCAAATGCGGACCGCAAATATGACACCCTACATCGCAGAATGGAACAGAGTTCTGGGCTGAATCAGTGTCTAAAATGCGATCAGAATGTGATCGCATTGTTGAAAATGCGAACCGCAAATCTGGCCCTACTGTGTCGCATAATGCAACAGATTTCTGAGGTGAGATTTGCGACCAGAATGCGAACCGCATACCCTGTTTGCGGTGGGTATGCGATCGCAAACCAAAAATTTGTCAGGTACGGGTGCCACTTATTGCCAGGCCTATAAAAGGGACCCAAACCCGTCCCTCCTTCATTTTTTCTAAGTCCCAGCATAGTAGAAAGCCCAAACGACCCCTCTCAAAGCCCTCACATCAAAACAACCAAATCCCTCTCTTCCAAACTCTAAATTGAAGAAGGGAAGCAAGAAATTGAAGAGCAAAAGGAAACCCTAGCTGAGTTTTCCCCTCCTACGAACCCCATTGGAGGCAAAGACCTAGAAATTGAGGAATCAAAGAAGAGGGTCAAATAATTCACATGCAAGGTAAGTTACTACTCCCTTTCATGTGGTTTTCCCTTAAACATTCATGATAAGGGGGTTGCATGTCTGTAAGAACTTATGGGAGTATGACTAGAAGCCATGAAATCGAAATAAGTAGGGTTAAGCGGAATGGGTCATGGTTATTATGGGTTGTAAATAAGTTGCATGTGCTGTAAATACGTTTGATGAGGGTTAGGGGAGGAAGGGTGTAAAGAACCACCACATGAATTTAGGAGATTGTGGTTAATGATAGCTATCACGCGTAGTGAGTAATCATTGAGCTATTCTTTAATTGTAGATTAAAGAATTGTGGCAAATTGCGTAGCTTGAGAACCGACGCAATAAGTACCAGGTATGTGAGACTATACCGTTCTTTCTTTTGCACGATTCCTATTGAATGCAATTCCACGAATGAGCCCCAAAGAACATTCTATTCTTAGAAGCTAGTGTTGCTTATGTTGTTCGTCCCTCTATAGAATGATTATTCTTGCTTCATAGTAATAATGTTGACCGAAATCCTTGAGTCTTACAACTATCATGTTAAAAAAGGGTATTCTTAACTACATGAGAAAGAAGGGATAATAAATGTAACAAGTCGAGAACACAAGTTCATAAATAAGCTCGCAATGTATTACGTGTGTATATATGTGTGTACGATTGAATTTGTATGACCGCGCCTTGTAAAGGCCGGGTATGAGCCCACAGAGGCATATGTTATGACCGCGCCTTGTAAAGGCCGGGTATGAGCCCACAGAGGCATATGTTATGACCGAGCCTAGTACGGCCGGGTAAGGCATGCTATGAAATGATAATGATGAGCCCACATGGGCGTGTGACGATAAGGAGCCCATGGAGGCGTATGTGATTGTGTGGTAACTTGAATGTAAACGGTTTCGGTAACAGTAAATGTATATGAAAATGACAAGCCCACAGTGGCGCAGATAGTGGTTTAAGGTAACGATTACGTAACGCATCCGGTAACAATAAATGTACATGAAAATGGAAAACTCGTATGGGTGAAAGTATAATTCTGTAATGATGGAAATGGGAAATATAACAACAACGTCACGGAGGTATGTAATTAGACGTAAATATTACAACATGTCATGGTTAGCTGCCCTCAGAGGCAATTCCTTTGCTACGAGTTGCATGTTTCTATCCTGATGCTTATATTGCTGCCCTTACATTGTATTTCCTGTCTTACATACTCAGTACATTTTTTGTACTGATGTCCTTTATTTTGTGGACGCTGCATATCGTGCTGCAGGTCCTAATAGATTGATAGACGGAGCTCCCTTCCGCAGTAGGCTACCAGTTCAGCAGATACTAGCAAGACACATCCTTCGGACTTGCTACATTTGGTATGCATTTTGTATAGACATTTCGGGCATGTCGGGGCCCTCTTCTGACATAGGATGTTTAATGTCTGTTCTTATAGAGGCTCAATAGACAATGTCAGTAGTACATAGACAAATGTTGGTTACGTATGGACAGGTGTCAGGGTATATACACATTTTGTAAATCTTATGCCTAAAACTCAGTAATACGTTTCCACGGATATATGTATGTATGCATGTGCACGAAGTGTGTCTCCAATGGAAGGTCCAATTAAATGATCTTTTTGTTTGAAATAACAAGAAAGAAAGCAAAGAAAATAAGTTAGCTGCAATGAAGGGTTCGCCGGTACTCTGCAAGCAGGGTCCGGTGCCCGTGTCGCGGGCCCGCCGGGCGGGTCGTGACAGAGAGTGGTATTAGGCTACCTGACATTTAGGAATGTTACCTTCTTTTTGACTCTAGATCGTGCATAGAGCTAAGTAGTAAGTGTTCATCTCTAATACTTGCCTTGTTTTCCTACAGCGATGCCTTCGGCTAGGAAGCAAGTCAATAGTAGACTGCTCGATATAAATGCCGGAGAGGGGACCAGTCAGGTGCCCCACACGGAGGAAGGCCAAAGCGAGACGCCTTCTCAGACTTCCTCTACTCCTCCTCCCCCGGAGGATATTAGAAGCTACCCAGCTTCCCTAATCGCTTCTTCTGATGCTACAAACCAGCACCTGAGGACTGCGGTGCAATTGCTGACTAGCCTGGTAGCTTCTTAGGCTCGGAGACAGAATACCGGTACTGTTGAGAGACCAGTCAGTACAAGGGTCCGTGACTTCATCAATTTGGATCCTCCAGTGTTTACCGGGTCTGATCCTAAGGAAGACCCGCAGGATTTCATTGATCAAATACACCGCACACTGCGGGTTATGCATACTAGTGACACAGAGGCAGTAGAACTGGCTTCTTACCGATTACGGAACTTAGCAGTGTTCTGGTATGACGGTTGGGAGAGATCCAGGGGTCCCAATGCTCCCCCACCCGTATGGAATGAATTCTCTGAGGCGTTCCTTCGCCACTACCTGCCAGTTGAGGTACGTCGAGCCAAGGCCAATAAGTTCTTGAATCTTAAGCAGGGAAATATGAATGTACGAGAGTACAGTATGCAGTTTGACTCTCTGGCAAGGTATGCTCCCCACATGGTGGCATAGATGAGCGACAGGGTTCACTTGTTCGTGAACGGATTGGGGCCGCATCTGATAAATGAATGCACAACGGCCTCCTTGATAGAGGGCATGGATATCTCCCGTATTCAGGCCTATGCCCAGACCATAGAGGATAGTAAACGCCAACAAAGGGCGGACAGAGAACAGGAGAGGACCCAGCATAGAAGAACGAGAGTTGCGAGGTATTCTGGTGATTCCAGAAGTAGTGTGAGGCCCCATTCTTCGAGGAGCTCGACACCACCTATGTCTAGTGCCCCTCGACAGTTTCTGAGCTCGCGGGCATCAAGCTCGCCATATCACAGGGCTACCAGTCAGATGAGATCCTCCATGCCTCGTTGTAAGCAGTGCAGCAGGACCCATTTTGGACCCTGCCGTCGGGGTTCGGATGGATGTTATTATTGTGGACAGCCCGATCACATGATGCGAGACTGTCCTTACAGAAGGGATGGTGGCATGGCTCACCAAACTGGATCTACTGTTGGTTCTTCCTTGACTACTCGACCTCCAGTATGAGGTCCTTAGCAGCCAGCAATCCGTGGCAGAGGCAGCGGTGCAATGCCGGGCCCAAGCAAAACCGAATATATGCTCTAGCGGGCCGGCAGGACCTTGAGTTATCTCCGGATGTTGTCACAGGTATATTATCAGTGCTTTCTCATGATGTGTATGCATTGATTGATCCTGGGTCCACGTTATCTTATGTTACACCCCTTGTGGCTGACAAATTTGATATTGCACCCGAATTATTAAGCAATCCCTTTGTGGTATCCACTCCTATAGGAGATTCTGTAATTGTCAGGAAGGTGTATAAAAGTTGCACTATGACGGTCTGTAATCGTCAAACCTCGGTGGATTAAATTGAGTTAGAAATGATCGATTTTGATGTGATAATGGGAATGGACTGGTTGGCATCGTGTTATGCCAGTGTCGATTGTCATACAAAGGTGGTTAAATTCCAATTTCCTGACGAACCTGTCCATGAATGGAAGGGGAATGTTGCTATGCCGAAAGGCAGGTTTATTTCCTACCTTAAGGCAAGCAAGAAGATCTCTAAGGGTTGTATCTACCACCTTGTTCGCGTTATGGACGCGGAGGTGGAGCCGCCTATCTTACAGACGATTCCGGTAGTCAATGAATTTCTGGATGTCTTTCCAGATGAACTTCCAGGTCTTCCTCCTGAAAGGGAAATCGAGTTTGGCATCGATGTGTTTCCTGACACTCACCCAATTTCTATTCCTCCATATAGAATGGCCCCAGCAGAATTGCGGGAGATGAAGGTACAGTTGAAGGACTTACTGGATAAAGGCTTCATTAGGCCTAGCACTTCACCTTGGGGTGCACCAGTCTTGTTCGTACGAAAGAAAGACGAATCGTTACGAATGTGTATCGATTATCGTCAGTTGAATAAGGTCACCATAAAGAACAAATATCCACTTCCAAGAATCTATGACCTATTCGACCAGCTCCAGGGAGCCAAATATTTCTCTAAGATTGACCTGCGCTTGGGATATTTTCAGTTAAGGGTCAAGGAGAAAGACATTCCAAAAACAGCCTTCCGAACTAGATATGGACATTTTGACTTTCTAGTGA
>MCJB01046192.1:86418-98511 GCA_002018475.1 Nicotiana obtusifolia
GAAAGGGCATTCAGCAAGGTAGGATCTCAACTTTTGAGATCGCAGGAGATGGAACCTTGAGATGTCAAGGCCGATTATGCGTGCCTAATGTAGCGGAACTGCGAGAAAGGATCATGAAGGAAATCCACCAATCCAGATATTCCATCCATCCTGGCTCAACCAAAATGTATCATGATGCCAAAGAACAGTATTGGTGGAATGGAATGAAGAAATCAATTGCGGAATTCGTAGCTCAGTGTCCTAATTGCCAACAGGTAAAGACAGAACATCAGAAACCTGGTGGACTGCTCCAAGATATAGAAATTCTGACTTGGAAATGGGAGGTGATTAACATGGACTTCATTGTTGGATTACCTCGCTCCAATCGTAAGTTCGACTCCATCTGGGTGATAGTGGATCGACTCACCAAGTGTGCTCACTTTCTACCAGTTAAGGCAACCTACACAGCTGAGGATTATGCAAAGTTGTACATCAAAGAAATTGTTAGGCTTCATGGGGTGCCAATGTCTATTATATCCGACAGAGGAGCCCAATTCACGGCTAACTTTTGGAGGTCTTTTCAGAAAGACTTGGGTACACAGGTGAACCTCAGCACAACTTTCCATCCGCAAACTGACGGACAAGCTGAACGTACTATCCAAACACTTAAGGATATGCTGAGAGCATGTGTTTTAGATTTCAAGGGAAGTTGGGACGACCATATTCCACTTATAGAGTTTGCGTACAACAGCAGCTACCACTCCAGTATAAGAATGGCCCCATATGAGGCATTGTATGGGAGGAAGTGTAGATCGCCAATTGGGTGGTTCGAAGTTGGCGAAGCTGAGCTGTATGGCCCGGATTTGGTCCATCAAGCCGTTGAGAAAGTATGAATGATACAGGGATGATTGAAGACTGCACAAAGCAAGCAAAAGTCCTATTCCGACGTTCGACGTCGCAATTTAGAGTTTCAAGTTGGTGATTGGGTGTTCCTGAGAGTCTCACCCATGAAGGGTGTCATGCGTTTTGGGAAGAAGGGTAAATTGAACCCAAGATACATCGGCCCGTACAAAATCCTTCGACGGATTGGACATGTTGCTTATGAATTAGAGCTACCCTCCGAGATGGAATTTGTCCATCCGGTGTTCCATGTGTCCATGTTGAGGAAATGTATCGGAGACCCTTCCTAGGTCGTCCCCATCCAAGACATACAGATCACCGAGGATCTCACATACGAAGAAGCACCAGTGGCTATATTGGACCGACAGGTCCGCAAGCTAAGAACAAAGGATGTGGCTTCGGTCAAGGTGTTGTGGAGGAACAGGAATGTGGAGGAAATGACATGGGAAGCAGAGGAAGAGATGAAATCTAAATATTCGTACCTGAACTCCAATGGAAATAATGGAGATGCCAAAAGGACGCGGAACGCATGAAAAAGAGAAGCATCCCCACGAGGTAAATAGGAACTTGACTCTTCATTATTACCTTTCATTTAATGCTGGAATTCAGTGGCGTCCGAACGAAGCCTATAAAAGCTGAAACCCCCTTTTCCCCTACAGTGTTACCTTTTCATAGATTCCTAAGGGGGGGAGAGTGTTACAACCCGTAAAATTCGTACATTAAAAGGCACTGTGAAATAGCTCACGTATGAGGACCCAAGAACCCGGAAAATGGTTTAAAGTTAAGAAAAACAACAAAGGTGTCGCATAGCTAGATATGCGAACCGCAAAACACAAATACGGACCGCATATCCAACATCAGGGTCGCAAATTGAGACAGAATTCTGGGCTGAAATTGTGTCAAATATGCGGCCAATATGTGGACCGCATAATGCAAATGCGGACCGCAAATATGACACCCTCCATCGCAGAATGGAACAGAGTTCTGGGCTGAATCAGTGTCTAAAATGCGAGCAGAATGCGATCGCATTGTTGAAAATGCGAACCGCAAATCTGGCCCTACTGTGTCGCATAATGCAACAGATTTCTGGGGTGAGATTTGCGACTAGAATGCGAACCACATACCTTGTTTGCGGTGGGTATGCGGTCGCAAACCTGAAATTCGTCAGGTACGGGTGCCACTTATTGCCAGGCCTATAAAAGGGACCCAAACCCGTCCCTCCTTCATTTTTTCTAAGTCCCAGCATAGTAGAAAGCCCAAACAACCCCTCTCAAAGCCCTCACATCAAAACAACCAAATCCCTCTCTTCCAAACTCTAAATTGAAGAAGGGAAGCAAGAAATTGAAGAGCAAAAGAAAACCTTAGTTGAGTTTTCCCCTCCTACGAACCCCATTGGAAGCAAAGACCTAGAAATTGAGGAATCAAAGAAGAGGGTCAAATAATTCACATGCAAGGTAAGTTACTACTCCCTTTCATGTGGTTTTCCCTTAAACATTCATGATAAGGGGGTTACATGTCTGTAAGAACTTATGGGAGTCTGACTAGAAGCCATGAAATCGAAATAAGTAGGGTTAAGCGGAATGGGTCATGGTTATTATGGGTTGTAAATAAGTTGCATGTGCTGTATATACGTTTGATGAGTGTTAGGGGAGGAAGGGTGTAGAGAACCACCACATGAATTTAGGAGATTGTGGTTAATGATAGCTATGACGCGTAGTGAGTAATCATTGAGCTATTCTTTAATTGTAGATTAAAGAATTGTGGCAAATTGCGTAGCTTGAGAACGGATGCAATAAGTACCAGGTATGTGAGACTATACCGTTCTTTCTTTTGCACGATTCCTATTGAATGCAATGCCACGAATGAGCCCCAAAGAACATTCTATTCTTAGAAGCTAGTGTTGCTTATGTTGTTCGTCCCTCTATAGAATGATTATTCTTGCTTCATAGTAATAATGTTGACCGAAATCCTTGAGTCTTACAACTATCATGTTAAAAAAGGGTATTCTTAACTACATGAGAAAGAAGGGATAATAAATGTAACAAGTCGAGAACACAAGTTCATAAATAAGCTCGCAATGTATTACATGTGTATATATGTGTGTATGATTGAATTCGTATGACCGCGCCTTGTAAAGGCCGGGTATGAGCCCACAGAGGCATATGTTATGACCGCGCCTTGTAAAGGCCGGGTATGAGCCCACAGAGGCATATGCTATGACCGCGCCTTGTAAAGGCCGGGTATGAGCCCACAGAGGCATATGTTATGACCGAGCCTAGTACGGCCGGGTAAGGCATGCTATGAAATGATAATGATGAGCCCACAGGGGCGTGTGACGATAAGGAGCCCATGGAGGCGTATGTGATTGTGTGGTAACGTGAATGTAAACGGTTTCGGTAACAGTAAATGTATATGAAAATGACAAGCCCACAGTGGCGCAGATAGTGGTTTAAGGTAACGATTACGTAACGCATCCGGTAACAATAAATGTACATGAAAATGGAAAACTCGTATGGGTGAAAGTATAATTTTGTAATGATGGAAATGGGAATATACCAACAACGTCACGGAGGTATGTAATTAGACGTAAATATTACAACATGTCATGGTTAGCTGCCCTCAGAGGCAATTCCTTTGCTACGAGTTGCATGTTTCTATCCTGATGCTTATATTGCTGCCCTTATATTGTATTTCCTGTCTTACATACTCAGTACATTTTCCGTACTGACGTCCTTTTTTTTGTGGACGCTGCATATCGTGCTGCAGGTCCTAATAGATTGATAGACGGAGCTCCCCCACCGCAGTAGGCTACCAGTTCAGCAGATACTAGCAAGACCCATCCTTCGGACTTGCTACATTTGGTATGCATTTTGTATAGACATTTCGGGCATGTCGGGGCCCTCTTCCGACATAGGATGTTTAATGTCTGTTCTTATAGAGGCTCAATAGACAATGTCAGTAGTGCATAGACAAATGTTGGTTACGTATGGACAGGTGTCAGGGTATATACACGTTTTGTAAATCTTATGCCTAAAACTCAATAATACGTTTCCACGGATATATGTATGTATGCATGTACACAAAGTGTGTCTCCAATGGAAGGTCCAATTAAATGATCTTTTTGTTTGAAATAACAAGAAAGAAAGTGAAGAAAATAAGTTAGCTGCAATGAAGGGTTCGCTGGTACTCTGCAAGCATGGTCTGGTGCCCGTGTCGCGGGCCCGCCGGGCGGGTCGTGACAGCTTTAGACCGAGATGGATACGAGAACTATTTGCAAATCAAAAGTGTAGACTCACCAAGGGAGCATTGGTGATTGTAAAGGGAGTTGCTCGTGGCACGTTGTACAGGACAAATGCAAAAATATGCCAAGATGAATTGAACGCGGCACAAGATGAGATTTTTGTAGATTTGTGGCACAAAGAATGGGTCATATGAGCGAGAAGGGATTACAGATTCTTGCCAAGAAATCACTCATTTCTTATGCCAAAGGTACAACGGCAAAACCTTATGACTACTATTTATTTGGTAAGCAGCATAGAGTCTCATTTCAGACATCGTCTGAAAGAAAATTGAATATACTTGATTTGAATTATTCTGATGTTTGTGGTCAATGGAAATTGAATCGATGGGCGGTAACAAATATTTTGTTACTTTTATTGATGATGCTTCATGAAATTATAGGTTTATAGTTTGAAAACCAAAGATCAGGTGTTTCAAGTTTTTCAGAAGTTTCATTCTCTGGTGGAAAGGAGACAGGCCAAAAGCTAAAGCGTCTCCGAAGTGACAATGGAGATGAGTACACTTCAAGGGAATTTGAAGAGTACTGTTCGAGCCATGGGATCAGACATGAAAAGACAGTTCCTAGAACCCCACGACACAATGGCGTAGCCGAAAGGATAAACCGCACCATTATGGAGAAGGTGAGAAGCATGCTCAGAATGGCTAAACTGCCTAAGTCATTCTGGGGTGAAGCAGTTCAAACTGCCTGTTACCTAATTAATAGGAGCCCATCAGTTCCGTTGGCCTTTGACATCCCAGAGAGAGTTTGGACCAACAAGGAGGTGTCGTACTTGCATATGAAGGTGTTCGGTTGCAGAGTTTTTGCACATGTACCAAAGGAGCAGAGAATAAAGCTGGATGATAAATCTGTTCCCTGCATATTCATTGGATATGGAGATGAAGAGTTTGGATACAGATTGTGGGATCTTGTAAAGAAGAAGGTCATCAGAAACAGAGATGTAGTCTTCCGAGAAAGTGAAGTTGGAACTGCTGATGATACGCCAGAGAAGGCCAAGAATGGTACAATTCCTAACATTGTTTCTATTCCTTCTATTTCTAACAATCCCACAAGTGCAGAAAGTAGAACCAACGAGGTTGCCGAGCAGGGGGAGCAACCTGGTGAGGTTATTGAGCAGGGGGAGCAACTTGATGATGATGTCGAGCAAGTGGAGTAACCCACTCAGGAAGAAGAACAACCTCAACCTCTGAGGAGATCAGAGAGGCCAAGGATAGAGTCACGCAAGTACCCTTCAATAGAGTATGTCCTCATCAGTGATGAAGAGGAACCAGAAAGTCTTAAAGAGGTGTTGTCCCATATAGAAAAGAACCAGTGGATCAAAGCCATGCAAGAAGAGATGGAATCTCTGCAGAAAAATGGCACGTACAAGCTGGTTGAACTTCTAAAGGGTAAAAGACCACTCAAATGTAAGTGGGTCTTTAAACTCAAGAAAGATGAAAATGGTAAGCTGGTCAGATACAAAGCTCGATTGGTGGTTAAAGGCTTCGAACAGAAAAAAGGTATTGATTTTGATGAAATTTTCTCACCTGTTTGTCAAAATAACTTCTATCAAACAATTTTAAGCTTAGCAGCTAGCCTAGATCTTGAAGTGGAGCAGTTGGATGTGAAAACTGTATTTCTTCATGGAGATTTAGAAGAGGAGATTTATATGGAGCAGCTAGAAAGATTTGAAGTAGCTGGAAAGAAACACATGATGTGCAAATTGAATAAGAGTCTTTATGGATTGAAGCAGGCACAAGGCGGTGGTAGATGAAGTTTGACTCATTCATGAAAAGTCAAACATACATAAAAACCTATTCTGATCCATGTGTGTACTTCAAAAACTTTTCTAAGAATAACTTTATTATATTGTTATTGTATATGCATGACATGTTAATTATCGAAAAAGACAAGGGGCTGATCACAAAGTTGAAGGGTGATTTGTCCAAGTCATTTGATATGAAGGACTTGGGCCCAGCACAACAATTTCTGGGTGTAAAGATAGTTCGAGAGCGAACAAACAGAAAGTTATGGCTGTCTTAGGAGAAGTACATTGAACGTGTACTGGAACGCTTCAACATGAAGAATGCTAGGCCAGTCAGCGCGCCTCTTGCTAGTCATCTAAAGTTGAGCAAGAAGATGTGTCCTACAACAGTGGAGGAGAAAGGGAACATGGCTAGAGTTCATTATTCTTCAGCAGTCGGAAGCTTGATGTATGCAATGGTATGCACCAGACCTGATATTGCTCATGCAGTTGATATTGTTAGCAGATTCCTTGAAAATCCTGCAAAGGAACATTAGGAAGCAGTCAAGTGGATATTCAAGTACCTAAGAGGTACTGTAGGAGATTGCTTGTGTTTTGGAGGATCTGATCCAATCTTGAAGGGCTATACATATACTAATATAGGCAGGTGACATTGATAATAGAAAATCTACTACTGAATATTTGTTTGCATTTTCAGGGGGAGCTATATCATGGTAGTCGAGGTTGCAGAAGTATGTCGCACTCTCTACAACTGAAGCAGAGTATATTGCTGCTACTGAAGCTGGCAAGGAGATGATATGGTTAAAACGGTTCCTTCAAGAGCTTGCATTGTATCAGAAGGAGTATGTCGTCTATTGTGACAGTCAAAGTGCAATAGACCTTAGCAAGAACTCCATGTACCATGCCAGGACCAAACATATCGATGTAAGATATCACCGGATTCGAGAAATGATAGAGAATGAATCTCTAAAAGTCTTGAAGAATTCTACAAGTGACCCCACAGATATGCTGACCAAGGTGGTACCAAGAGACAAGTTCGAATTGTGCAAAGAATTTATCAGCATGCACTCAAGCTAGAAGTCCGGTGTTACCTCCTTCGGGTGAATGGGTCTGGAGGGGGAGATTTGTGGGGATGGAAGGAGATTGTAGGGTTCATTCCCATAATGAAGAAGAAAAAGATTGTAGGGTCTATCCCCATAATGAAGAAAAAAAATTGCAAGATCCCAAAATTGGTGGTAGGTACCGAAACGCACCAAAAAACGTTTTTGACCAAAATTGATTTTGGTTACGACACTTTTTCCTATAAATAGAAGCCTTCAGCTTCTCATTTTGACACACCAATCTCAGAGGAAAAATATATCTGAGAGTTAGACAGAAAGAGTGAGGTTTCACAGACGGGGTATAAGAAAATAGTCTGTGAGAAAAATAAAGAGTGAGCGATATTGTAGTGAGGTCAGAATATCAAAAGAGGGTTATTTCTTTTGAGTGTTGTAGTGATTTTTGAAGTATTTTATTCGGACCTGCAAAGTGTAAAATTCCATGCTATAGTGACATCAGTTGCCCCTCTCGGGGTCGTGGTTTTCTCTTATTCAAAAGGGTTTTTCCACGTAAAAATCTTGATGTCGTTGTCACTCTTTTATTCTTGTTAATTACCGTATCTCAGTACTACGTTATTATTCTGCTTTTATTACCGTGAATATTATTTCTGTAGGGAGTTTATTCCCAACAATGCACTTGTTAATATTTTACATATATGTAATATTACGTAATAAGTGGATAATTTATTAAAATAATTCCGATCAATAAGCTTAATTGGCTGGAAGCATATAACAAGCAACTTGGATGTAATAAATATAATTTTTATTAATATCATAAATATTAGAAAATTTTAGTTCAAAATAAAAAATATTTATGTGAGGTAATAATGTATTTGTTTAAAGTCTTAAATTTTAGGACTTTCTGCATAATTTATTATATTAAATTATTTTAGAAAATATGTTTATCGTATTATTTTCCAAATTAAATTTATGAATAACTTCTTTTTTTTGGTTTAAGGTTATGGTTTAGGCGTCTTAGCGTTTTGATGTTGTAAATGGTTAGTCGTTTGCTTATATTTTGATTTCTTTTTTCAGAAAAGGCATATGTAACACGTTGAACATCAATGATATTTAATTTATGAAAATAAAAGGTTCTACCAATATATTTCGAACTCTTTTTAATTTATTCGACAAATAAATCTCAAACTTGTTGTGAGATTTTTAGCAGAAGTATATGAATAACTTTTGAACATCGTTTTGCTAACATAATGGTAATTAAAATTATGTCACATTGCCAAGATAAGAAAATGATTTATATAAGGTAACATTTTAATTTATTTTAAGGTCCTAAATATTATAATATTTTACATAATTCAAATTACAAAATATTCAATAAATAAAATTTTAGTTGACTTAGAAGTACTAAATATTAGAAAAATAATTAAATTACGATTTTATTTAATGTGAAATCTATTTTTAAAAGGTAAAAGGCGAACGATATTTCGCTGATGAATTTCATGCTTTTAATATAATATATATAGATTTAATATGTTGTAAGAAATTTTGAAATAAAAAATGAATATATATGAACAATGTGAATAGTATAATAGATTACTTAAAGTGAGATATTTCGTGTATCGAGCTGTGCCTTTAATTATTTAACCATTTATTTTAAGTTACTAGTATGGCACCAATTTCAAAGTCATTCTAAAAACACCACTTACTTGAAAAAGACCATTGTGGCGGCAAGCCTTTGCAATATCTTGGATGATTTTTGATCTCCCGAAATCATCATTTAATCCAGCAAAATCAACTACAGGGACTCTAGCAACCTCTGGATTCAAACTGGGCCTCTGCGACGATGGCAAGACGTAACATTTGGGAACATATGATATCCCCGTCTCTTGTGGAGTTTTTCCTATAGGAAATGAGCTACGACTTTCATTTTTTCCGGCCATCTCAAAAACTAGAAGCAGTTGTTTTACCCTAATAATTAGGTAACAATTGAATTTATAGTAGGGTTAAGGATCCGTGAATTCTTCCGCTGTCAAATGAAGGCGAAATTCGTATGTTTAAAATGGATGTAACAATAGAGCGATTAAACTGTAATTCAGTAAGAGATTATAGGAAGAAAGCAATAGAGAAACTGATGAGGAACATGTATGTTTTTCTTTTCCAGCCAAAAAGGTGCCCCAAAAAAGGGGGTACCTTCTACCCTTATAAGCTAATCTTCCCGCCTGGGGAAGACTAAAATTTCTGTATTTAATTTACATAGATAAGTGCAAACATCACATGGATAAGTGCAAAAGGTCGCAATAAAGGCTGTAAACAGATTACTAGGAAGGTCCTATTTATTATGAGATTTAATATACTTAATACTTCTGGATGACGGCCCGAACATCTTGAGAAGGCATAGGCATAATATCTTGTCCGAAGGCGGAGTGCAAAGGACTGGGACCGATCCTCGGTCACGCGATCCTTTCTGACCGACCGAGCCGATTCCAACTTTAGTATTTGACTTCGTGACTTCGGCCCAATTAATTCGATTTCAATAGTTTTTGACCCGATAAAAAAATAAATAAGAGATATAGAGGGGAAAGAGATGAGAGATTCTTATTTCTTCAAGTGTTCAAGTGTGTGTAATATCACTTCTAATCCTCTATTTATAGTAGTACATAAAGGTATACAAAAGAATATCATAAACATGACACTAAACATTTGAGATCATGGGGAGGTTATAGAGGTATGAGAGTGTTGCTTCCTTACGCACACGCAATTATACGTGATCGACAAGTAATATAGGACAATGAGTCCGGATTATCGTACCCAAGGGACTTAAGTTAACTACTTTATAACAACTAATATCGTTATTTAATCAAGCAAAGATCAAGTTTAGTATATAGTTTAGTCTAAATTATAATTCTAATTTAAATCTATGAATTGCAAAGAACAATTATGTATTTTGTAATCAATAAAACAAAAGACCAGGGTTGTGATTTTAGTTCCAATCCTATTGCGTTCTAATTGATTTTATCGTTCGCATAGTTAATGTGAGATTGCTAATTGATCGATAATAATACTCATAGCCTTCTTCCGAAGTACTATTTGTCTATTCCTAACAAGATTAACACCTATATTCCTATGGAATTAATCTAGCAAGAATGCATGAAGAACACGATTATATAATTAAGCATGGTGATTAAGTATATTCCTATCTTAACCACGAATCCGCTCTTTTTAACAAAGTTAAGAACATGCTCTCTTCAATTCTTATTCTAATCTAAACTTAGTTTTCTCAAACATCGCATAGATAATTGATAGAACTTAATTGATGGCCAAAGCAATTAAGCAATTTAACATAGAAATTGAAGAAATAATCTTATCCACATTAACTATTAAAACGAAATCATCAAGTTAGAAACACAATATTCATGGCTAATCACAACCCCAGAACAAAGGGTGATTAGCCACTCATGTTCAACAAAATCAAATAACTAAGTAAGAAAAACTAAAATAAAGATACTAGTTTGGATTGATGAACTGAGAATTTGTTGTGTTGTTGATGTTCCTAGGCTCCCTTTTGCTCCAAAATCACGTTCTTCTCCTTCAAAATGGGTTTAGGGATGTTTATATAGGAGTTGGGAAGGTTTTGGGTCGGTTTAGGGGTCTTCTAGACAAAGTAGGAGACAATTCCCGAAATCAGTCCCCTGGGGGGCGCTGGGCGCTGTCCAGGGGACTGAAGGCAGTGGCCTTTCCCTTTGTTTCTGTCTCCAGCGCCACAGGCAGCGCTGGGCGCTGGCCTGTGGCCTGGTTTCCTCCTTTGTTCGTTTCTTCTCGTTTTAGCTTGTTTCTTCCCCGATTTTGTCCCCGATTGCTTTTAAGCCATTCCTACACATAAAAACACATTATAATAACATGAATCAATGTGATTAACATCCAAATCCACACAAACAAGAGCTAAATATGAGATAATCTACACATTATTTAATACCTTTTCTACCTATTATCAGAGAGTTACCCCACACTTAAACTCTTGCTCGTCCTCGAGCAATGGGACTTTTAACCAACCTTTCCCAACTACTAACTTTTAGCTTAGCAAGAACATTCAACATTAAAACAATTCATACTCTTAAACACAATCAATACTAGTTGAACAAGTATGATACGTAATTTATCCATATCATTCCCATAAAGTTCAATTAATCCCATAACTTCAATCACATTCAACACCCCAATTGTCATCACCCAACCTCAAAAATCGACTTGCCACATAAAGCTACTTCAATTCATATACTTACCCAACAAGATAATGCATACATTACCAAATTGTTCATGAAATCATGTGCCTCACCAATATATGAAGAGTGAATGTATATATATGAATGGAATCATAGCAAATTTGCATAACAACTCTCACTCTCACAAAGAACTCATATGCATCCCATAGAGTACTATAAGCTTGCCCGTAGTGTAGACTTCCACTAATTGAGTTAGTCAAATCTAAGATCAAGTAGGACTTTATCGGGTTGTAATGTAGGCTAGGGGACGGGTAAGGTATATTTGGTAATAGTGACTAGTCCTCCTAAGCACTTAATACACTATACTCAATATTCAAATACTTCTTTTTCTTCCAATTCTTAAACTTGTCTCATATACATAGCCCTTTTCTTTTCGATCACTTAGCATACTACAATAGGAGGTGAATATTTTCATATCTTTTCCACTATCAATTTTTTCTCTTTTTTTTTTCATCATCAAAATTTTTTTTCTTTCTTATTTTTCATCCTCCATACACATTATTCATCCGCTAGTGATTTTTTTTCCATTTAGCTTCACATAGCCAATAAGTCCTTTCATTGTTCCATTCATTAACAAGGAAACCCTTCTAACACTACCTTTCCTTCTTCTAGCGACTAAGTGCTTTCGGAGGTAAAGGTTCAATTAAGCCTCAAACATAAGAAAAAATAGAAGGAGTAGTTTGTAATGTAGATATAAAAAGAAAGAGGCTCATAGGCTCAAAAAGGCTAACAATGGACAATTTATATTCGATGCAACAAGCACATCCAAAATTAAACAAAAAAGTGCCTATATCATTTCCTAGATTGTCCCAACTTACAATTTCGCTTTAGTTAACA
>MCJB01046203.1:0-60349 GCA_002018475.1 Nicotiana obtusifolia
CCGGTTCGAGAAGATCAGAGAAACGATGGAGATCAGAGAGAAGAAGAAGAGACGGAAGTACTTTACTGATGGGGGTACTTTACTTTGTTGAAAGTTCTGTTTCTGAAATCCCAATAAAGTGTGGGGGAAAGGTATTTTAACTGATGAGCCTTTTTGTAGTTTTAAAGAGATTACAAGTTTCATAAATTATAATCCAGCCCCAAATTAAACTAATGAGCTTTTTAAACCTGAGTTTGGCTTGGACGGTCAAAAAAGTCACCATTTCTAATTAGATGACTTTTTTGTCACCTAAACATAAATACTCCAGCTAACAGCACCCAAGAGGTTAAACCGGCCAAAATCGATAAAAAACAGTGAGCCAAACTCGTATCTCCTTGATGTAGCCACTCAAAAGATTTGTCGATCTATTAGCACTTGAAGCTAATGAAATCAAATTTTAATACTCAAAAGCACATTACAACTTAAAATTAGTGGCCAGCTTATTCAAAAATAGTCAAAGCCACAGCACAAACAGCCGAACAGATATCAATGAAACACCACCCACCCAGGATAGAAAGTCATTGGACACCCATAGCCGGCCAAAATAGGATGACAAAATACAAAAACATCACTGAAAAATTAATCTCGGCCATGTATGAAGACAAACCCAGATCTGAAGATTCCTTTTAATGGACGATGCCACCATGGCTTAAGCCGGAGCAGCGGCACAAGGGAAGAGAATGACCAACGTCGCCGGAATCCCATTTCTCCGTCCAGACCTTTCTAGATCCGAATTCACCAATAGTAGGCCTAAAATAAGAAAAAAAGGCAAAGGGTGATGAGAAGCAAAAGAAAAGGGAACTGGGGAGCTCATTTGGCTTTGTTGGTGACGATGAAGGAGTGGTGTGAGAAGCGGCAGCGGCCATGGAAGCCGCGGTCAAGCCTGCCTATGGCCAATCCCGGTGGCGGCAAGAGGGAATGAGACAGTTGAGAGAGGTATGGGGGTGGCTGTAGAGAGGAGGGGGAGCCACTACTGAGAGCTCTTAGAGAGAAAAGGGGAGTTGGGAATGGGATATGTGGCTGTTCTCTCTAGAGCGAGTATGAGAGGTGAGAGAAAAAATATTTAGGGTTTTAAACCTATGTAGAAAATCTGATTTTGTGTGTTGTGTAGTGTATTATAGGTGAAAAATAAAATGTGGGGTTTGGGTTAGAAAACATAGGGGTTAAGATTTAGAGTAAAACAAAATAAGTGGGTCTTTATCCATTGGGTAAAAGATGCTACGTCACATCAATATGACTTGTCACATCAATGTCTAGTCACATCAAATACTTGTCACGTTGAATGTTGACAGAACATTAGTTTTGACTAGACGTGATCTATAGTTTAAAATTTTCTACTGGATTCCATATAATTTATAGACTGTGTAATTAAAATATAATTATTTAATTAGAGAATACGGCTTGTAGTATTTATTAAAAATTCCAACTACTAGAAAATACGGCTTAATTAGAAAGTACGGCTTGTAGAACAAGTATTAATAAATTTTTGGGAATTTGAAAAAATGCACAAAATTGGTATTATTTAATTAATTTCAATAAAATGATACAAATTCCTATATTTTGTACAAATATGAGTAATTATCAATGAATTGTATTAAAGTTAAGACGTGCAAATTACTCAATTTTGTCCCGACATGATAGGGTGGGGAATGAGGTGGTTTTGAAGATTGTGATTGAACTATGATTTTTGAGTTGCCTACATATCTCATGTTGTACGAGAATCAAGTCGCATTTAGTTCTGGAATGCAATTAAGTACTGCTTATTAATCGTAGCCTCATGGAGTGAAAGACAAAAGGTTCGTGTGTTCTCGACATTGCTTCCAAAATTGCCCCAGTGTCAAACTATAGTAACATCAGGACGTGGATGTTGGATTTTATGGATTTGTTTCAATGGGCTTTGCCATGGGTACAGCCGGACGGCGTATCGAGTTTCCTACATATCTCGTATGTTACGAGAATCAGGCCGACTAGAATTCGAGAAGTGACGGGATGATTTGATTTTTGATTTATAATTTTAAAGATAGCCCCTGCATTAATCTGTGATAACACTGGGTTTTATTCTTACCCCTGCATCAATCTGTGATAACACTGGGTTTTATTCTTACTATAGGGGTTCCGATTACCTATGCACCCCATGTCAATGAGACATAAGATGAATGATTCTTGGGGACATGCCGCCGATAGCTGTTGGAAAGCTCGACGTCTGTCCTCAAAATACGCCCCAGTTTATTTGCTAGAAGATAATTCTATGTTGTGTCACGTCTTTGATCAGGAGAGTTGACAAAGTGTGTACTATGCTTCTATTTGACTTGATAAAGATGGTTTGTAGTGGCTTGAGCGATGTATGCGATGTGAAAATGATGTGATTTTTTTTTAATGAAATAGGGTCCCAGGTTGGAACTCTAATTCGAAAGAGATCCGGGCTAGATACCAGTTCGAAGTGATTGAAGAACTTTGAATTTAGAAGGAAATTCGGGCTGGGTACTGGTCCGAAACGCTCTAAGCACTTTGAATTTTGAAGGAAATTCGGGTTGGATACCGGTCCGAAGTGATTGGAGCACTTAAGATATTGAAAGAAATCTGGGCTGAGTAGCAGCTCGAAGTGATTGGAGCACTTTGGATTTTAAAGGAAATCTGGGCTATGTACCGGTCCAAAGTGATCGGAGCACTTTGATGTTAGACGGGCTATGTCACTGTTCCGATGCGATATCAGAGCATTTGAATGTAAAATCAACTGGTAGTTACGGTTCCAAAGCGATATCGGAACGTTTGAACATTATATGGGCTTTATAGTTACCACTTCGAAGCTATATTAGAGCATTGAATGTTAGACGGGTTTTGTGTTACCGTTCCAAAGCGATATCGGAGCATTAAATGTTAGACGGGCTTTGTAGTTACCGTTTCGAAATGATATTGGAGCATTGAATGTTGGACGGGCTTTGTAGTTACCATTCTGAAGCGATATCAGAGCATTGAATGTTAGACGGGCTTTGTAATTACCATTTTAAAATGATATCGGTGCATTGAATGTTAGACGGACTTTGTAGTTACCGGTTCCGAAGCGATATAAGAGCATTAAATCTCCACACGATGGGAGTGACAGGAATGTAAATCTCCACGCGATATGAGAGACTGGAATGTAAATCTTTGCACGATGGGAGTGACAGAAATGTAAATCTCCGCACGATGGGAGTGATAGGAATGTAAATCTCCACAAAATGGGAGTACTCGACGGGTTGTGTACCATTCCGCAGCTATCGGAGCATGAATGTAAAATCGGCTGGTAGTTACGGTTCTATAGTGATATCGGATCATTAGAAATCTAAAATGCCTGTATTAGAAGGTCGGCGCCTGTAAAATTTGACTTTGAAATGAATTGCCTATTGTTTAGGAGGGTGCCTGGAAAAGCAAGAAGCTATTTTCCTGTGTAAGAAAATTGATGGAAGGAGTTCTCCTTTGTTTATTATTGTTTTATGCATTTTTGCTATTTTTGTAGCTTTTGTAGAGAATATTTAAAAATTTGAAGAGTGAATAAAGACTTTGATTTATTGACCGATCATCATTTTTGTTACTTGACTTTGGTTGGTCAAATAATTAGATTTGTGCATAGGAATTTCCACCCTATACTTTCCAGTGAATCGGGATCAGCTTATGGGTAATTCCTATAGCTTCGAGTGGTACCTCATGTATGCCTAAGTTCGACAAGATTTGTTCATCTTACTTCAATCAAAGGTTTTGAATTTTGCCTAACATCATGTTTCAAGTGCTCTCACCGCAAAGAAAGTCCTTATTTGCAACACACAAGTTTTTGTATTTTGATTTTTAGGATATTTTTGAGAAGCGCACTCACACTCAGAAAGATATTCAATGCATGTCATTGAGATACCATATGCTTGGCCTTTATGTGAGTATCAACTAATGTGATAACGCTTGGAATAAGATCACGTAGGGCTTTATTATAGGCTTGTAATGTAGGCTCTGGGACGGGTAGGATATTCATTTGTATAAAAGTAACTAATACCTCCTTAAGCACTATTTTGTATCCATGTCTTCATCATTCAAACCATGCTGCGGTGCTTGATCTTGTTTGCTCTGATGTCCCTTTCTTCTTGTTTTGACTTCTTTTGAATTTGTAATAGATTCTTCTTCCTTTTCAGAGGTTTTTCTTTCCCTTTTTCTTTTGAAGTTTCTCTTCCTTTGCAGGAGTTTTTTCCTTCTTTTTCTCCTCTTTGAATTTGTGGAGTTTTCCCCTTTTTGTTGGATTCTTTTTTGGATATTTCTGAAGTTTCCTTCTCCTTTTTGGATCCTTCCTTTGAATTGTAGAGTTTCCGCTTTTGTTTCCTGAAGTCATGTCTTCGATTGTCTTGGACTTTGCATCTTTCGTTTTTGCATGCTTTGTCGCCTTCACTTTGGTCTTCGTCCCAAGTTGCACGTTTCCAATGCGCTCGAGGAGGTCAGGCCAATAGAGAGGTTGTGAAAATCACAAAGAAAGGTCTGAGCTAAGATGTAGTTGTCCAAGAAAAAGGCTTAAGGCTCAAAGGGGGAATGCTAGGGATTGATGTCATTTCGTGGGCTTGAAAGGCTCGATCAGGTCAAAGAGGACCTACGAGCCTTTCCTAAATGAAGCGTTACTCAAGATTTTGCCTCAATAGACATTCAGGCCATGTTCTAAATCTGCAGTACAATGCAATGAATTTTAATCTAAAGCTCAACACACAATGCACATGAAATGATGAGGTCGGCTTTGTTCTTACCCTTACAATAAGCGCGAGATTTTTTCAAGCGTCACTAATGAATGATTAAGAGGTACCACAAGAATCTATGATTTACCCCGAGTTGGTCATCTCCATCATACCGCTTTTACACTAGTTACTTACCTAGCATGATCCTAACTATGTTGGTAACAACCAAGTTAATATTTGATGATTTTTCTTTTTTTTTTTCTTCTCTTTCTTCTTTTCTTTCTTCTCCTTTTTTTCTTTTTTTTTTTTGATAGATGGGACCAAACTTGAAGGAAGGTTCCCCTTTTCTTTTTTTGAATTTTTGACTTAATAATTCTTTTTGTGCATTTTGATAAATAAAATTGAGCCCAAGAAAGGTTCTTGCTTGATTTTGTTTTTGATTTTTAAAGATGGGATCAAACCCAAGAAGAGTTCTTGATTTTCTTTTGGGTTTTTTAATGTTTGGAAATTGACCCACGAAAGATTCTCGATTTCCTTTTTCTCTTCTTTTTTTTTTTGATTTTCTAAGACATGAGACCAAACTCGAAGGAAGGGTCTTGACTTTTTTTTTGAATAATGAGACCGAACCCCAAGGCTGCCTACATATCTCGTTGAAATGAGAATCAGGTCAAGCGTAGTTCAGGAAGATTAGAAATAGAAGGAGAGCATTTTCGGACTTTTCTTTCATTTCATTTTTGAATTTTGGAATTCCCTTATGGGAGGCTTGCAAAGAAGGAAAAGGAAGATATTTTTTTTATTTTGAGTTTCCTCAAAAGGTCTTATAAAGAAAAATATTTTCGGATTTTGTCGTCTCGAGAAACCTTCTAAGTAAGAAACAGAGGGCAATATACATATGCTTTGATTTTTTATTTGATTTTGAAAATGACCTTTTGAGAAGATCATCGGTCAACTGCGACATGAGTGGCCAAACTTGATCGATTCGTCCAGCTAAGGACGAGAAAGATCGGACCTATAACAGGTTGCGTTACGTTTCTTGATAGAAGGTCAAGAATCAAGTACGCGTAGTTCGTGAAGACAGGAGAGTATGAGATGTACAGTTGAAAGATCTTTTACTCTCCTATTTTAATAGAATTGCAACTAACAATGCTAATTGCATCAGAGATATATAGAAACTGCAAGGGTATAAACAAACTCGGAGCGATGCCTTGTTGTGTCTGTAGTTGGACGTGGTATCCTCTGATGTAGAAGAGTGACTCCCTCCGGAAGATGTGCCCAGTTGCTCTTTCGAACAATTACTTTGATGCCCCTGAGTATTTGCGAGATAGTCGTTGCGGATTTCTCCCACTTGACTGCAGAGATGTCTTGTTGCGACCTTCCGGCGGTCCGCAGGAACCATTTGGTGATCGTCACCAGTTGTTAACTGGGGATTTATCATATCAAGATATAGAAATATAGGAGAGTGGTGCAGTCATAAAATGATGGAATTAAGAAACGTGGTTGTACAACAAACACTCCCATGATTGTTCGATTGATGTTCCACAATATCCGATGCCGCATGTTATTTCCCATGCCATCCCAGATGATGCACCTTTCAGTTATCCAGGAGAACAATTTGATGATCTTCCCCAGTTGATAATCGGGAATGAAATTCCTATCAAGATATACAAAGTGGTGAGAGCAGCGATGTTGCGGTAAATGAGCGAGTTGAGAAATGCGACTGTAAAACTAATACTACCCTTATTATCTGACTGATGCTCCACCAAGTCTGAGGTCAGAAGTTATCCCTCATGAAGTTCCCAGGTTGATTTTCTTGCAAAACTCAGAGGAGAAAATATTAGAGTCCTTTTCAAACGGTATTACAGTATTCGGAGGGTGCATAGTTAGGCCGTGTGGCCAATAATGTAGTCGATCGTGATCAGGAACGCGATGTCGGCATTCCACGATGGTTCCGGAGATGATGTTGTTCCTTCTGCATTCATACAAAAATTCTTAATTCGAGGGAGGGAAATTGATTCATGTTGAATTTATGCTTTGCTTGTTCTTCTTTCTTTGTCAGAGTTGTGTGAGCATGACACTTCTCGAAGGCTAATTAACAACCTGCCCTGGTAAATAAAGTGGGTTGACTTGTATCGAATCTCTAGATTTGAAAAGTGGGGATGAACACCATGATTCCATAGCCAAATGTTTGAAAAAGGGACTTACATCCCATATGTTGAGAATTAAGTCGATTGGGGGTCAGAGTAAGGTTGGTATGGTGTTTTGAGATTTGGATAACGCTATCGGAGATTTCTAGGTTGCGAGCATTATCGCATTGTTCCAAAAGAACTGCTCCAATTTCTAGTACTCAGGAAATTATTTTGAAATGGTGGGGAGACCAAACCCTTATGTAGGGTTGCCTACGTATCTTCCTAGGGGAAGAATCAGATCAAAACGTAGTTCGGACCAACTACTTCGGTTGTCATAAGTGGGTGATTGCTCTTTGAAAATAACTGATTGTGGATGAAAATCCTTGGGTGGGTGGGTGAAGACTGGTAACTGTTGAATAAGAGATAAATGGTAGCACAGCGCATGGATCTATCTCAAATGATGGAAGTTAGTGAGAATGCCGGATGTGATTGAGAAGAATACGTCAAATCAGTTGAAAATGTACCATGAAAGATTGGCGTATCTTTGAAAGGATGGCAGATTCCAAATGATTGCATGATTATGGTGGATGGTCATGAGATCAGAATGGGTATGTGTATTTTAAGGGTCAAAGGTTCATTACAAGTCAACCAGAGTTTAGTTAAACAAAGAGAACCTAATAGTAGATAACAAGTAGAATGTATATGTAAAATATAAAGAATACATAACAAAAGTAGATATAGAATATATATATATATATATATATATATATATATATATATATATATATATATATATATAACACATAAAGAATGGGTAATATACAAAGAATATGTAACAAATAAAGGATATATAACAACTAATCAACATAAAGCATAGATTTAACTATAAACTGGCACGTAGTTAAGCTTCTATGCCAATCTCTAAACTAATGAGTTTTGAAAGAAGTTTCGAAGTGGTGAAAAGACAACCCTCGTGAGACTTTGTGTGTGATTTTGTACAACCAAGATTCGATAGAAAAGTGATGACAATTCGATGAAGCAGTACCATAGGCATGTGTGAAAGAATATACAACATAGGCATGTGTAAGAATATACAACATGGGAATGTTCAAGGCATATACAAAATAGGCACATGAAAGAATATACAGTTTGAAACAACTGACAAAGTGTAACGACCCGATCGGTCGTTTTGCTTCAAAAATCCATGTTCCCCTATATAAAACATCTCATATGTGCATTTATAATTTAATGACTTGCGGGGGTGGTTGGTTTGATTTTGGAAGGGTTCCGGTAGAATTCGGAACACTTAGTTCCATGATAGTTGTCTAAGGTGACCAAGTTTGACTTGAGTCAACGTTTTGAGTAAATGACCTCAGAATTAGGATTTGAAGGTTCCAATTGGTTCGCATGATTATTTTGGAATTGGGCGTATGTTCGGATCGAGATTTAGGTAGACCAGGAGCGTTTCAGTGCTTATTGTTGAAAGTTGGCAATTTGAAGGTTTTAGAATTTTCTAAGTTTGACTCGATGTAGATTTTGGCATTATCGGTGTCCGTTTGGGATTTTGAGCCTTGGAATTGGTTCGTATTGTGATTTATGACTTGTACGTAAAATTTGGCATCAATCCGAAATATTTAAGTGTGATTTGGACCTGTTCGTCGAAGTTTGAAAGTTTAAAGAATGATTTTATTGTCAATTCATGATTTTGATGTTAGTTTTGGAGTTTTGAGTCTTCGGGGTATGATTGGACGGGGTCTCGAAGGCCTCGGGAGTGTTTTGGGGATTGATTCGGACAAAGTCTCCTTGTTTTTTCACTGCTTGTTTCTGGTGTGTTTAGTGTGCAACACGATCGCGTAAAAAGGGTCACGATCGTGAAAAGCTAAATGGATGGTAGGGACTTTGCCCTTCGCAATCGCGAAGATAGTTCCGTGTTCGCGGAGCTTGATCAGGTTGTGCTTCGCGTTCGCGTGGTAATGGTCGCGAATGCACTGAGGTAGATGGGCTAGTCTGGGTTTGGAAGGTTGCTCATCGCGATCGCTTGGTCATGAGCGTGATTGCGTAGGGTAATTTTTGTGGCTGGGGTTTACTTCCTTCACGTTCGCGGGGATCGGCTCACGTTCGCGTAGGCTAAACTTCACGATCGTGAGCTATTTATCGCGTTCGCAAAAGAGGATTTTTGGGCGAGGTCTGTGTGGCCTTCGCGATCGCATGGGCTTTTTCGCGATCGCGTAGAAGGGCTCCTTGGCAGATTTAATGTTAGCAAGGTTAAGATTTTCTCATTTTCAACTCATTTATCTCTTGCTTGCGCGATTTTTGGGCGATTTAGAGGAGCCATTTTCATTATCAATCTTAAGTTAAGTGATTTCTACATATTGTTAGCTAAATACATGGATTATATATGGATCTAAACTTGGAATTTGTTGAAATTGGCTATTTTGGAAGAAAATATAGAATTTGATAATTTTGAATTTTTACCACGAAATTGGACATGGGATTATGAATAAATTATATTTGAGTTCATGAGGTCATGGGTGACGTTGCCTTCAAAACTTTTTGGAATTCGGACACGTGGGCCGGGGGTGACTTTTGACTTTTTGAATTTGGTTGGAAAATTAGTGTAGTAGTTAAATTTTGAACTTTTGAACATATAATATTAATTTATACGATTTTTGATTAGTTTTGGATTGCTCGGCGATGTTTGAGGAGTTCTAGTAAGGTTAAAGAGATGGATTGAGGACTTGGAAGCGAGGTAAGTCTCTTTCCTAATCTTGTAAGAGGAAATTTATCCCCTTAGGTGTATTGATTGTTGTGTGCTACTTGTTGTGGAGAGCTACGTAGGCACGAGGTGACGAAAGTCAGTACACAGCTATATTTATGTTATGTCCGGATAGACTTAGATTCATATCATGCCTTAATTGTGTTATTTATACTCATCATGTGTTCTTGATTTCCTTAATTTATGGCTGAGATTGAAGTTAGAATAAAACATTGACATAGCCTCTTACCATGGAAAATTGTGAATTACTTGATGAGCTATAGATTCGTGTCTTCTCGACTCGCATGTATTTCTAGGAGCGATGTAATTTATCTTACTCTTATAAGATCGGGCCGTCCGCCTCGGCAGTAAAGTTACACTATTCTTACGAGATCGGGTTGTTCACCTCGGCAGTACTGATTATCACATTCCTATGGGATCGGGCCGTTCATCTCGGCAGACTCGTGCTTAATACTTGAGATTAGAATTGGTTATGATAATAGTTGAGTTAGAGCCTTCGAGGCCAGTTATGACATTTTAGTGATTTGATATAGGTCCATGTTGGAGATTTATTATTGATGCTTTATCTGTTTCATTGCTACTTGTGGTACATCCTCCATGACTACTTTATGTATTTTATAACTGTTTGACCACTAGTAAGCAAGTCGACACCTCGCCGCTACTTCTTTGAGGTTAGACTAGAGACTTACTGGGTACGCGTTGTTTTGCATACTCACGCTATACCTCTGCACTGAATGTGCAGGTGCTGAGACATGTACTTCCAGCGGTCATATCGACACATAGCTGCACTTCCACGGAGAGTTAGTTGTGTGCTGCTTGCCTTGCTTCGATCTGCAGCACCAGAGTCTCCCACTATCTTGTTTTCTCTTCTTGTCTATTATTCTTCAGACAGTAGTTGTATTAGTTTTTTATATTCTCTAGATTGCTCATGCACTTATGGCATCGGGTTTTGGGGGCTTCTAGCGTTTATGTATTGTTGTACTTATTATTATTATCATCATGGTTTATGTATTCCTCATACTTGATATTTTTGAGAAAAAGGTATGTACGGTTGCATGAGATCTACTTATTTCGATATATGAAAGGAAACTTATGTTTTTAAACGTTAAACGAGACAATTAAATCAGAGGTTCACATGTGGGCTTGCCTGACGGCGGTTTTAGGCACTATCGCAATCTATTGCAGATTTTGGATCGTGATAGTTTGGTATCAGAGCATTAGATTCACATAGGTCTAACGAGTCATGAGCAGTTCTAATAGAGTCTTGTAGATCGGTGCGTAGACGTCCGTACTTATCTTTAAGAGGCTATAGGGTGTTTGGAAATCTTTTTTTCTTGATCTACTATCGTGCAGTTGATATTGTGCTAAGTATCTTTCAATTATTCTCTCACAGATGGTGAGAACGCGCGCGCCAGATGCACCCAGTGGTAGAGGGGCTGCTCCCCCTATTGCTAGATGCCCAGGCAGAGGCTCGGGGATGGCTCCGGCTCCTGTTAGAAGACGAGAACGTCCTAGAGTTGCTCCCGTAGTACCACCAGTGAATCCAATGGAGGATCTTGTTATTGAGTAGCAGGATGGGCGCCTACAGCTGAGCCGGCCCCGGAAGATTTCACGACTGCACCGGGATTCCATGAGGTAATGGGCATATGTTGCGGTTCATAGGTTCTATGACGCAGGCTGGTTTATTTCTAGTGGACCCAGCCATATCTCAGGTAGGAAGGGGAGCACAAACCCTTACCGCTCAGGGTCCAGGGCATGCTGCTGCCATCTACTGGACCCTAGGTGCACTACCTGTGGGCGGGTTCAAGCCAGCTGTAGCGGCTATCTCAGAGCCGGGACCAGTCGCGACCGTTGAGCAGCAGAAGCAGCTGGACTGGTGGACTAGGCTTCGCGCCCCTGTCTTTGGGGGTGAGCAGTCAAAGGACCCACAAGATTTCATTGACTGGTGCAAGGAGAGGCTGTAACATGGGGATATTGGAGTCCAGTGAGGTGGACTTCACCACCTTTCAGCTTGTGGGGAAGGCCCGCAGATGGAGGCAGGCTTACCTCCTTAGTAGGCCAGTAGGTTTGCCTCCCTTAACTTGGGATCATTATATGCATCTATTCTTGGAGAAGTACATACCACCTTCAGAGAGAGAGGAGCTTCGTGGTCAGTTTGAGCAACTCCATCAGGGTCATATGTTTGTGATCGACTGTGAGGCGAGATTCATTGACTTGTCTCGCTGTGTAGCTATTATACTCCCCACAGACATAAAGAGGGTGCAGAGGTTCATTGCAGGTTTTCACCCTTAAATCCAGGTTTCTATGTCCCGTGTGGTAGAGATGGCCCTTTTATCAGGTTGTGGATATAGCTTGGAGGATTGAGCATATCCACAATCGCAGCAGAGAGTTTGTGCCAAAGGATAAGTGGCCCCAGCAGTTTGGTGGATTCAGTGGCACCCCACCTGGGGGTAGAGGTCAGTTCATGAGGGGCCAATCTAGAAGGCCCATGCATTCAGTACCACCGCTTACACAGAGTGCTCCAGCGCCAGCCTACTTTACTGCTATTCCAGAGAGTACTTACAGTTTGCCAGCCATTCAGGGTTCATCCAGTGGGTATTCAGGCCATCAAGGTCAGACTTCGGGTCAACGATTTTATCGCTTCGAGGGGTTTTTTTGAGTGCTGGGTTTTTGTCCACGTGAAGAGGTTTTGTCCCAGACTTCAGGGCAAGGCAGTACAGCAAGACCATATGCCCATGATTACCGCACCAGCTACCACACCGCCTCCCTGGCCAGACAGAGGCAGAAGGCAGGTGGGTAGGGGTTGTCCTATAGGTGGAGGCCAGCCCGGTGGCGCTCCACCTAGATTCTATGACTTCCCAGCCAGGCCAGAGGTAGTACCTCAGATACAATGATCACATGTACTATTTCTAGTTGTCGTAGGGATTCCTCGGTACTATTTGATCTAGGGTCTACTTATTCCTATGTTTTTTCTCTATTTTCTCCTTACCTTGATGTATCTCATGAGTCCTTGGCTGTTCATGTATATGTGTCCATGCCAATGGGTGATTCGGTTGTTGTGGATTAGGTTTACCGGTTCGGTGTAGTGACTTTCTGTGGTTATGAGACGAGAGCGGATCTTCTACTGATCGATATGGCTGATTTCGAGGTTTTCCTGGGCATGGACTAGTTGTCTCCGTATCATACCATTCTGGATTGCCATGCCAAGACTGTGACCTTGCCGATGCCTGAGTTGCCCAGATTAGAGTGGAGGGGTTCGTCTGTTGGTATTTCAAGTCGGGTTCTTACTTTCTTGAAGGCTCGACATATGGTCGAGAAGGGTTGTTTGGCCTATTTGCCCTTTGTTCGGTATACTACTACAGAGACTTCTATGTTAGATTCAGTGCCGTTGGTATGAGAGTTTTCTGAAGTATTTCCTTTTGACCTACGAGGTATGCCGTCGGATCGGGATATCGATTTTGGCATTGATTTAGTACCAAGCACCTAGCCTATCTCTACTTTGCCTTATTGCATGGCTCCAAAGGAGCTGAGGGAGTTGAAGGAGCAGCTTCAAGAGTTGCTTGAGAAGGGGTTCATCAGGCCAAGTGTGTGGCCTTGGGGCGCACCTGTGTTATTTGTGAAGAAGAAGGATGGAAGTATGTGGATGTGCATTGATTACCTCCTGTTGAACAAAGTCACCATCAAGAATAAATACCCATTGTCACGCATTGATGATTTGTTTGATCAGCTACAGGGTGCTAGAGTGTTCTCGAATATCGACTTGAGATCTGGGTATCAACAGCTGAAGATTCGTGCTTTTGATGTTCCGAAAATGGCTTCCCGGACCAGATATAGGCACTATGAGTTTTTAGTTATGTCCTTCAGCTTGACTAACGCCCCGGGGGTGTTTATGGACTTGATGAATTGGGTACTCAGGCTGTATCTTGACTCATTTTTCATCGTCTTCATTAATGACATATTGATCTACTCACATAGTATGGAGGAGCATGAGCAACATCTGAGGTTAGTGCTTCAGACATTGCGGGAATAGAAGATATATGCTAAGTTCTCCAAGTGCAAGTTTTGGTTAGACTTCGTGCCTTTCCTGGGGCATGTTGTATTAGGATAGCGTATTAAGGTAGATCCCAGGAAGATCGAGGCAGTTTAGAGTTGGCCTCGTCCTACCATAGCGACTGAGATCAGGAGTTTCTTGGGGTTAGCAGGTTATTATCAACGGTTTGTGGAGGGCTTCTCGTCCGTTGCAGCACCTTGGATTAGATTGACCCAGAAGGGTGCTCCGTTCAGGTGGTCTAATGATTACGAGGAGAGCTTTTAGAAGCTCAAGATCGCTCTAACTACAGCACTGGTTTAGTGTTGCCCTTCGATTCAGGGATGTATACTGTGTACTATGATGCTTCACGCATTGGCTTGGGTTGTGTGTTGATGCAGGAGGGCCAAGCTATTGCATATGCTTCACGTCAGCTGAAGCCACACGAGAAGAATTACCCCCTACATGATTTGGAGTTGGCCGCGATAATTAATGCTCTCAAGATCTGGAGGCATTATCTTTATGGGGTGTCCTGTGAGGTTTACATCGATCACTGCAGTTTGTAACATCTTTTTAAGCAGAGGGATCTTAATTTGAGGCACTGCAGGTGGCTTAAGTTACCAAAGGACTATGATATCACTATCCTTTATCATCTGGGCAAGGCGAACATAGTTGCAGATGCCTTGAGCAGAAAGGCTGAGAGTATGGGTAGTTTGGTATAGATTTCAGTAGAGGATAGGCGATTGGCTTTGGACATCCAGTCCTTAGCTAACAGACTTGTGAGGTTGGATATTTTAGAGCCTAGTAGAGTTCTTGCATGCGTTGTGGCTCAGCCTTCATTATTTGAGCGGATCAAGGCTCGCCAGTATAGTGATCCGCACTTGGTGGTCCTTAGGGAGACGGTGCTATGAGGTGATGCCAAGGAGGTTATTATTGGTGATGATGGTGTTCTGCCACTCTAGGGTCACCTATGTATTCCGAATGTTGATGGTCTAAGGAAGACAATTCTACATGAGGCACACAATTCAAGGTGTTCTATTCATCCTGGTGCTACGAAGATGTATCATGACCTGAGGCAACATTACTGGTGGCGACGGAAAGAAAGACATAGTCGAGTATTTGGCGAGGTGTCTGAATTGCCAGCAGGTTAAGTTTGAGCACCAGAGGCCAGGTGGCCTACTTCAACAGATGGTTATATCGGAGTGGAAGTGGGAGCACATCGCCATGGATTTTGTAGTTGGGTTTTCGCGGACGTTTAGGATGTTCGATTTTTGGGTCATTATCGGCAGATTGACCAAGTCTGCATACTTTATTGTGGTAGTGACTTCGTACTCTCCAGAGAGGTTGGCCCAGATTTAAATCTTGGAGATTGTCTGATTGCATGGTGTGCCTATCTCTATTATTTCATATAGAGGCCCTTAGTTCACTTCTCACTTCTGGAGAGCAGTACAAAGTGATTTGGGTACCCGAGTTGAGCTCAGCATAGTTTTTCATTCGTAGACCAATGGGCAGTCAGAGCGGATGGCTCAGATTCTAGCGGATATACTTGGAGCATGTGTCATTGACTTCGGAGGGCAACGAGATCGATTCTTACCATTGGCCGAGTTTTCTTATAACAAAAGTTATCAATCTAGCATCGAGATTGCTCCCATTTGAGGCTTTATATGGTCGGCAATGTCATTCCCCTGTCAGTTGGTTTGAGCCTGGTGAGGCTAGGTTATATGGTTGTGATTTGGTAAAGGATGCCTTGGATAAGGTGAAGTTAATTCATGACTAGCTTCTCACAGCACAGTCCAGACAGAATAGCTAAGCGGATCAGAAAGCGCGTGACTTATCATTTATGGTGGGTGAGAAAGTTCTACAGAAGATCTTGCCGATGAAGGGTATCATGAGGTTCGGAAAGAAGATCAAGTTGAGTCCGAGGTTTATTGGCCCATTTGAGGTGTTGAAGCGTGTTAGGGAGGTTGCTTATATTCTTGCTTTGCCTCCTAGTCTTTCAGGAGTTCATCCGATTTTCCATGTGTCTATGCTCCAGAAGTACTATGCCGACAGGTCGCATGTGTTAGACTATAGCACAATTTAGTTAGATGAGATCTTGGGTTATGAGGAGGAGCCATTTGCCATTGTTGACAGACAAGTTCGCCGGTTGAGGTCTATGATGATTGATGCAGTAAACGTCTAGTGGAGGGGCCAACCAGTCAAGGAGGCGACTTGGGAGGCCGAGGAAGACATGCGGAGCAAATCCATATTTATTCAGCACTCCAAGTATGATTCTAGACCTATTCGAGGACGAATTAAGAGGTGGAGAATGTAATAACCCGACCGTTCGTGTTGCTTTACAGATCCCCGTTCCCCTATTTAAGACTTCACGTATGTGCATTTACTATCTTATGACTTGCGGGGTGGATGGTTTGATTTTGGAAGGGTTCAGGTTAAATTCAGAATATTTGAGTCAATGCTTTGAATAAACGACATCAGAATCGAGATTTGAAAGTCCCAATAGGTTCGTTTGATGATTTTAGACTAAGGTGTATGTTCGTATCGAGATTTGGGTAGGACGATAGCGTTTTGGCGCTTATTGTTGAAAGTTAGCATTTTGAAGGTTTTAGAATTTTATAAGTTTGACTTGAAGTAGATTTTGGGGTTATCGGTGTTCGTTGGGATTCTGAGCCTTGGAATAGGTTTGTATTGTAATTTGTGACTTGTACGTAAGATTTTGCGTCATTCCGAAATGTTAAAGTGTGATTTGAACGAGTTCGTCGAAGTTTAAAAGTTTGAAAGTTTAACGAATGATTTTATCATCGATTCATGATTTTGATGTTAGTTGTGGCGCTTTGAGTCTGGGTTTAAAGAATGACTTTATCGTCGATTCGTGATTTTGATATTAGTTCGTGTGGTGATGGTCGCGAACCCACTGAGTTAGATGGGCTGGCATGGGTTTGGAAGGTTGTTCGTCGCGATCACTTGGTCATGAACGTGATCATGTAGGGTAATTTCTAAGGCTTGGGTTTATTGCCTTCGCGTTTGCAGGGATTTGCTCGTTTTCGTGTAGGTTGGCCTGGCTAGGATTCGCGATTGCGAGCTATTTATCGCGTTTGCATCGGTGAGGTCTATGTGATCTTCACGATCGCGTGGGCTTTTCCACGATCACGTAGAAGGACGCCTAGGCAGATTTAATGTTAGCAAGGTCGGGATTTTCTCATTTTCAACTCATTTCTCCCTAGCTTTCACGATTTTTGGGCGATTTGGAGGAGCCATTTTCATCATCAATCTTGAGGTAAGTGATTTCTACACATTGTAAGCTAAATACATGGATCATATATGGATCTAAACATGGAATTTGTTGAAATTTGGATATTTTGGCAGATAACCTAGAATTTGATAATTTTGGATTTTGACCACGAAATTAGACAAGGGATGAGGAATAGTTTATATACTTGAGTTCGTGAGGTATTGGGTGATGTTTTCTTCGAAAAATTTCGAAATCCGGGCACGTGGGCCCGGGTTCACTTTTATGGACTTTCCGAATTCAGTTGGGAAATTAGTTTAGTAGTTAAATTATGTTATGAACTTTTGAATATATATTTATTAGTTTATACAACTTTTGATTAGTTTATACAACTTTTGATTAGAGCCTTCGAGGCCGGTCATGACATTTAGTGATTTGATATAGGTCCATCTTGGAGATTTATTATTGATGCTTTGTCTGTTTCGTTGCTACTTGTTGTACATCCTCCATGTCTAATTTATGTATTTTATTACTGTTTGACCACTAGTAAGTGTCAAGTCGACCCCTCGTCACCACTTCTTCGAGGTTGGACTAGATACTTACTGCGTACGCGTTGTTTTACGTACTCACGCTACACTTCTGCACTGAATGTGCAGGTATTGAGACAGATACTTCCAATGGTCACACGGACGCATAGCTGCACTTCCACGGAGACTTAGTGGCGAGCTTCTTGCATTGCTTCGATCTGCAGCACTGGAGTCTCCCTCTACATTGCTTACTGTTTCTCTCTATTATACTTTAGACAGTAGTTGTATGAGTTTTGCATATTCTCTAGATTGCTCTTCCACTTCCGGCATCGGGTTTTGGGGGCTTCTAGCATTTATGTACTGTTGTACTTATTATTACTATCACCATGGTTTACGTATTCCTCACACTTGAAATTTTTGAGAAAGAGGTATGTACGGTTGCATGAGATCTTACTTATTTCGGTGTTTTAAAGGAAACTTCTATTTTTAAAAGTTAAAAAGGGACAATTAAATTGGAGGTTCACGTGTGGGCTAGCCTAACAGCAGCATTATGCGTCATCACGACATATTACAGGTTTTGGGTCATAATACAAAGAATATACGACTTGAAATATGTGATAGAAAGAATATACTACTTGAAGCATTGTGATACAAAGAATAGAAGTTGCAGTATTGGAGAACATGTAATCCCTCAAGTAATTGATCAAGTCCATTGTGGTTCGAACCTGGAAATCCCCAGAATAGTCGCCATGTTGTTGCACTCTATTTTGCACAGTCAAAATGACATAGAACATACAGTACTCTACAAGGTTAGTTAAAGTTTAGAGTCGCCACCTAGTATTTAACGTACACTAGGACACCTATACTACATAATGTAATGTATACTTCCATTATGGTTTGCAGAACTATAAATATTCTAGGTAAGGGTTCAAATTATCTCAAGGAGAAGGTATTAGGCATCCCTGGAGATTCAGAAAATATGGTTCCGGTGGACTCAATTAACTAAAAGAGGGATTAAGTGAAGAGTTATCTACAACTGTATGGAAGAGAATTATAACAAAATTGATTTATCGTAAATAGTATGTAGTAAGATTTAATTATTCATATATGTAGGAAAATATTCGTAATAAGATAACTAAATAAGTATGCAAGTCATTATGCTTACAAATAAATACAAGAGATAGGTACATTAACAACTAAAGAATTTGAACTTAAAAGAATAAAGAAATTGTCCTATGGGTGATTGCTTTGGGTAAGATATGTAAAAGAATGTTTATCTGTAATGATTTAAGAGAAGGAGAAGATAATCCTTTAATAAATAAATAGCTAACAAAATAATTGGTTTAGAACAAATAAATATGAAAAAAATGACTAATATGAATGAGCAACAGGATTATTTTCACATAAAATCAAAAATGTATAATGTAATAAAGCTTTCAAAACCTTGAAAGGATTTGAAAAAAATTATTAATTATGGTAAAACTATGTTGATAACTGACAACGAATATATATAAATTAATCAACTTAAGTGTAGAAACTCGATAAAAATATCAATGAAAAAGAACCTAATATTTTCATAGAAGTATCCTAAGTCCGATCTCAAATCCGATCTTTTGGTCGCAAATGCGAACCCATGCCCATGCGGACCACCCTTCGCATATGCGAAGATTGCCCAGAAACATGTTGGGTCCCAAATGCGACTCTTCCTTCACAAAAGCGGAAGAAGCAAGTTCACAAATGGGGATATTAATCGCGCAAATGCGAAAGTCCCCCAATCAGCCCATGCTCGCAATGCGAAGCCTTATTCTCAGAAGCGAGGCTCGCAAATGCGAGACCTGCAGCAGAGCACCAGTAACAGAAGAGGCTTCAGCTATTCCACTAAGTCTAAAATCACTCTGCAGCCTATCAAAACTCATTCGAGCCCTCGGGGCTCCAAACCAAACATGCACACCAGTCCAAAAATATCATACGAACTCGCTTGCGCGATCAAAACACCAAAATAAAACCTAAAACTACGAATCAGATATCAAACTTATGAAACTTTCAATGAAACTTAATTTCAGTCGGATGTCCAAATAACGTCAAATCAACTCCGTGTTGTACCAAATTTACAGACAAGTCAATAAATATAGTAGTGAACTTATACCAAGTCCCGAAACCAAAATCCGGGCCTGGTAGCAACAAAGTGAAACTATGGTCAAACTTGAAATTTCTTTAATCTTTTAAACTTCTAATTTTCAAAAAATGGCGATAATCTGAGTTAGGGACTTCCGAATTGAATTTCGCGCATACACCCAAGTCCCAAATCACAATACAGACCGGGATCGTCAAAATGCTGATCCGGGTCCATTTGCTCAAAACATTGATCGAAGTCAACTCAAATGAGTTTTAAAGCACGATTTCAGATTCTTATTAACTTTTTTCACATTGAAACCTTTTGGGAAAAGACACGGACTACACATGCAAACCGAGGAAGGCTAAAGGAATCTACTTGGAGTTTCGAAACACACAATTGAGGGTTAAAATAATAAATGACCTATCAAGTCATCACATTCTCCACCTCTAAAACAAACATTCGTCCTCGAACTGACATAGAAAAGTACTTGGACTGGTGAAAAGATGTGGATATCTACTCCGCATGTCCGACTTGGACTCCCAAGTGGCTGCCTCGATCGGCTGACCTCTCCACTGCACTCAAGCTGAAGGACAACTCTTAGACCTCAACTGCTGGCCCTGCCGGGCTAGAATACTACCGTCTCCACCTCATAAGTCGAATCCTTGTCCAATTGGACTGAGCTGAAATCTAATACATGGGAAGGATCATCGTGATACTTCCAGAGCATGGACACATAGAACACTAGATGGACTACTGATAAACTGGGTGGCAATGCGAGCTTGTACGCCACCTTACCCACTCTTTCAAGAATCTCAAAGGATCTGATTTACCTAGGGATCAATTTTCCCTTCTTTTCGAACCTCATCACACACTTCATGGGCGAAATCAGGAGCAATACCCCCTCTCCGACCATGATTTCAACATCTCAAACTCTACTGTCAGCATAACTCTTCTGCCTAGACTGAATGTTGCATAGTCGATCCTAAATAATCTTGACCTTATCCAAAGCATCCTATACCAAATCTGTACCCAATAACCGAGCCCTCTCTGGTTCGAACCATCCAACTAGAAAACGGCACTGCCTCCCGTATAATGCCTCAAAGGGAGCCATCTGAATACTAGACTGGTGGTTGTCATTGTAGGCAAACTTCGCAAGTCGCAAGAACTGATCCCACGAACCCCCGAAGTCTATAACACAAGCACGAAACATATCCTCCAATATCTGAATAGTGCGCTCAGACTATCCGTCCGTTTGGGGATGAAATGTTGTGCTCAACTCAACCTGCGTGCCCAACTCACCTTGTACGGCCCTCCAGAAGTGTGAGGTGAACTGCGTACCTCAATTAGAAATGATAGACACGGGCACACCGTGAAGACGGACGATCTCGTGGATTTAGATCTCTGTTAACCGCTCTGAAGAATAGGTAACTGCCACTCGAATGAAATATGCCGACTTGGTCAACCTGTCCACAATGACCCATACCCCGTCGAACTTCTTCTAAGTCTGTAGGAGTCCCGCAACAAAATCCATAGTGATACGCTCCCACTTCCACTTAGGAATCTCTAACCTCTGAAGAAACCCAACAGGTCTCTGATGCTCGTACTTTACTTGGTGACAACTTAGACACCAAGCTACATATGCAACTATATCTTTCTTCATCCTCCTCCACCAATAATGTTGCTGCTAGTCCTGATACATCTTGGCGGCACCCGGGTGAATAGAATACCGAGAACTATGGGCCTCCTCAAGGATCAACTCATGAAGCCCATCCATATTGGGCACACAAATACAACCCTGCATCCTCAAAACTCCATCATCTCCGACAGTAACCTGCTTGGCACCACCGTGCCGCACCGTGTCCCTAAGGACAAGCAAATAGGGATCATCATACTGATGCTCTCTAATGCACTCATACAAGGAAGACCAATCGACTATGCAAGCTAAAACATGACTAGGCTCTGAAACATCTAACCTCACAAACTAATTGGCCAGAGCCTGAACATCTGTAGCAACCAGCCTCTCACCAACTGGAATGTACACAAGGCTTCCCATACTCACAGCCTTTCTACTTAAGGCATCGGCCACAATAGTGGCCTTCCGGGGATGATACAAAATGGTGATATCATAGTCTTTCAACATCTCCAACCATCTCCTCTGCCTCAAGTTAAGATCCTTTTGTTGGAACAAATAATGTAGACTCCAATGATTCTTAAATACCTCGCACGAGACGCCGTAAAGATAGTGCCTCCAAATCTTCAGCGCATGAACAATAGGAGCCAATTCTAAGTCCTGAACAGGGTAATTCTTCTCACGAACCTTCAAATGTCGCGACGCTTATGAAATCACCCTGCCATCCTGCATCAATACTCCACTGAGCCCAATACGAGATGCATCACAATACATCGTGTAAGATCCTGAACCGGTGGCCAACACCAGCACTGATCGTGTAGTCAAAACAATCTTGAGCTTCTGAAAGCTCAACTCACACTCGTCTGACCATCTGAATGGGGCACCCTTCTGGGTCAATCTGGTCAATGGGGCTGTTATAGATGAATACCACTCCATGAACCGGCAGTAATAATCCACCAAACCCAGGGAACTCCGAATCTCTATAGCTGAAGTAGGTCTATACCAGTTCTGAACTGCCTCAATCTTCTTAGGATCCACCTTTATGCCCTCTTCCGATACAACATGTCCCAAAAAGGTAATTGAGTCTAACCAAAACTCACACTTTGAGAACTTGACATATAATTGGCTACTTTTAGAGTCTGGAGTACACTCCGAAGACGCTTCTCATGCTCCTCTCGACTGCAGGATTAGATCAAGACATTATCAATGAATACAATTGCAAAAGAATCCAAGTAGCGCTTGAACACCTAGTTCATCAAGTCCATGAATGCGGTTGGGGCAATTTCCAACCCAAATGACATCACTAGGAATTCATAATGCTGATACCGAGTCCGAAAAGCCATCTTAGGGATATCGGATGCCCTTATCCTTAATTGATCGTATCTAGACCTCAAATATATCGTCGAAAACACTTTGGCATCCTGAAGCTGATCAAATAAGTCATCAATCCTCGGCAACAGATACTTGTTCTTAATAGTGACTTTGTTCATGTCACGACCCAAATCCCAAACCCGGTCGTGATGGCGCCTCTCGTGAAGACAAGGCCAGCCAATTCGAACCATAACTCATTTTAAGCATTTAATTTAACAAGAGAACAACACATCATAGTTTAATAGCAGTCATTTGCGAAAAAACATAGTGAACCATCCCCGACTACAGCCCAAACTGGGGTGTCACAACGTCATGAGCAACTAATAAAATCCTAATAACAAGATTACTATTACAATATCTCTGGCACAATTATTTGAAGAAAGTGGAAACAACAAATAAAAGAGATACGGGGCTACGGATGCCAACAGCTACCTCGTAGTCTCTGAGTAACTGCTCTGATAGTCGTAGTCAATGCCTCGGAGCGGAATCAATAATGCCTGAATCTGCACACATGGTGCAGGGAGTAATGTGAGTACTTCCAACTCAGTGAGTAGCACATATAAATAATGACTGAAAGTAAGGAAAGACGTAAAGCACAAGGCAATGGATAATGAAGCAGTAAATCATTATTTGAAAACAGTAAATCAGTAAGAAATCATTTAAAAATCTTCCCAGCTCTGGCTACCAGTGGCCATTGTTACCAACCGTAACCTACAGTTGTCATTGTTACGAACTGTAATATTCCTGGGCTTAGTATCAATCTCACAGCTCTGGTTACCAGTTGTCATTGTTACCAACTGGAACCTACAGTTGCCATTGTTACCAACTGTAATATCTCTGGTTACCGGTTGTCATTGTTACCAACCGTAACCTACAGTTGTCATTTTTACCAATTGTAATATCTCTAGTTACCGAACCGTAACCTACATTTGTCATTGTTACCAACTGTATTATCTCTAGGTACCCTGCGCTCACTAGGGGTGTACAGACTCCGGGAGGGGCCCCTTACGGCCCAAGCGCTATATCAAGCCACCTCGTGGCATACATCTAGGCCCTCGGCCTCATATCAATCAAGCCACCTCGTGGCGTATATACAGTATCGCAGGCCCTCGGCCTCATATCACTCAGTAAAACCTCACACCTGGCCCTCGGCCGCACTCAGTCAGAAAATCATCACAAGCCCCTGGGGCATAGTAAAATAGTAGTTCTCAGCCCAAACATCATTTCAAATATTGTGTAAATCTCAAAACTGAGTAAAAAGTGGCTGAGTTATACAACAGTGGAAACAACATGACTGAGTTCAAGTAATAAGTACAAATAGTGAGGAAATAGTGATAAAAATCCCCGGAGGGTTCAAACAATTTGCACGAAGCCCAAATATGGCAATCAGCCCAAAACATGATGACATCAAATAGGTTTCAATCAGATATGTAGTAAAAATCATCAATCGGGACGGACCAAGTCACAATCCCAGTTGTAAACGACCCCACGCTCATCATTGAGCGTGTGCCTCACTTCAATATAGCACTACGATGTGCAAATCTGGGGTTTCGAACCCTCAGGACATCATTTACAATCAGTACTCACCTCAAACCGGCTAAATCCTTAGCCCGCAATGCCTTTGCCCTTTGAATTGGCCTCCACGTGCGTCAAATCTATCCAATTTCAGAATAATTATGTCACAATATGTTGAGGGAACAAAGCCCAAGCTAAAACAGTCAAAAACACTAAGAAATCACGAAATTAGCAAAACCCGAGCCCCGGGCCCACTTCTCGAAATTCAGTAATTTCCATCCCAACGAGTTCCTTATCTCCTCACGAGTTCAACCATACAAAATTTATCGAATTCCGACATCGGATCGACCTCCAAATCTTAAATCTAAACTTAAGGGTTTTCCACAATTTTCCCAACTTAAATCACCAATTAATTGCTAAAAATGGTGATAAACTGAGGTAATTCCTCAAAAATTGAGTTAGGAACACTTACCTCGATGTTTCCCTTGAAAATCTTCTAAAAATCCCTTTAATATTAGTTGCAATCCAAGTTCTATAGCTCCAACTATATTCAAGATGGCCAAAATCCCCTCTTTTAAGAATTTGTCCAAGAAAATCTCTTTTGGATATAGTTTTGAGGTTGATTTGTTGTGATTTTTTGGTGTTTGGTGGTGTTTCTCTTTGTGGATAATGAAAATGGGTTTTGCATGGCAAATGGGCACTTATTTCTATTCATAAAGAGATCAAAAATCGGAACAATAAAACTTTCAGGTGTTCAAAATACTGTTCACATTCTGGTCGCATAATCAGAATGTTGTTCGCATTCTGGTCGCATTTTTGACATTGCAATCTGCTACACTTTGCTGCGTAACATTCTGGTCGCATAATCAAAATACTGTTCGCATTCTGGTCGCATTTTTGACATTGCAATCTGCTACACTTTGATGCGTAGCATTCTGGTCGCATAATCAAAATGCTGTCCACATTTTGGACAGCATGCGTAGCATTTCTAACATTTATGCAGATTTTCCTTTCCAACGATGAAATAGTCCATTTAACCACCCAAAACTCACCCAAGGCCTTCAGAAACTCAACCAAACATGCCAACATATCCCATAACATTATTCAATCTTGTTCCAACCATCGGAACGCTCAAAACAACCCCTCAACACCAAATTCGCGTTGGATTCAAGCCTAAGGATTTTAAAATCTTCTAAATCGCTCTTTTGATCTAAACCCAACCAAACCACGTCCGAATGACCTGAAATTTTGCACACAAGTCATAAATTATATATCGAAGCTACAACAACTTTCAGAATTCCATTCCGACCCTCGGATCAAAATCTCTCCTATCAACCGGAAATTGCCAAAATTCTAACTTCGCCAATTCAAACCTAATTCTACACGGGATCTCTGAAACCAATTCCGATCACACTCCTAAGTCATAAATCACCTCCCAAAGCTAACCGAACCATCGGATCTCACATCCGAACCTTCTAACTCATAAGTCAACATCCGGTTGACTTTTCCAACTTAAACCTTCTTAAAAGAGACTAAGCGTCTCATTTCTTACCCAATTCACTCCGAACGCAAACTACTCAACTCGATTACATAAAACACGGATAACGAAGCGTAAATGAAGTAGAAATGGGGAAGACGGAGTGGTAACCCACGAGACGACTAGCTGGGTCGTTACATTCTCCCCCACTTAAACAAACGTTCATCCTCGAATGAGTCAAGAAACGTACCTGAAGTCTCAAATAGGTGAGGATATTTGCTCCACATCTCTTGCTCGTTTTCCCAGGTAGCCTCCTCTACGGACCGACCTCTCCACTGAACTTTCACTGAAGCTATCTCCTTGGACCTTAACTTTCGAACCTGAAGATCCAAAATCGCCACTGGCTCAACCTCATAGGTCAAATTATGATCCAACTGAATCGTGCTGAAGCCCAAAATATGAGACGGGTCTCCAATATACTTCCGGAGCATCGAAACATGAAATACTGGGTGCACACTCGACAGACTGGGTGGCAAAGCAAGCTCATAAGCCACCTCCCCAACCCTTCGAAGCACCTCAAATGGCCCAATGAACCGAGGACTCAGTTTCCCTTTCTTCCCGAATCTCATAACACCTTTCATGGGAGAAACCTTCAGCAAGACATTCTCGCCAACCATGTAGGACACATCTCGAATCTTCCAGTCGGCATAACTCTTTTGCCTCGACTGTGCTGTACGGAGCCTCTCCTAGATTATTTTCACCTTCTCTAAAGCATCCTGAACCAAGTCATTCCCTAATAGCCTAGCTTCGCTGGGCTCAAACCAACCAACTGGAGATCTACACCGCCTCCATTACAAAGCCTCATACGGAGCCATTTGAATACTTGACAGATAGCTGTTGTTATAAGCGAACTCTGCAAGAGGCAGAAACTCATCCCATGAGCCTCCGAAATCAATAGTGCATGCCCGTAACATGTTCTCCAATATCTGCATGGTACGCTCGGACAGCCCATCCATTTGAGGATGAAATGCTGTGCTCAATTCAACCTGAGTACCCAACTCCCTCTGCACGGCTTTCCAGAACAGCAAGGTGAACTGAGTACCTCTATCTGAATTATAGAAACTGGAACACCATGCAGCCGGACAATCTCTCGGATATAAATCCTCGCCAACCATTCTGAAGAATAGGTAGATGACACAAGAATGAAGTGCGCGGACTTGGTCAGCCGATCTACAATAACCCAAATTAGCATCGAACTTCTTCAATGTCCGTGGGAGTCCAACAACAAAGTCCATAGTGATCCGTTCCCACTTCCACTCGGGAATAGCTATCTGCTGAAGCGAACCACCCGGCCTCTGATGTTCATACTTTACTTGCTGATAGTTGAGACACCAAGCTACGAATCCCACAATGTCTTTCTTCATTCTTCTCCACCAATAATGTTTTTTCAGGTCCTGATATATCTTGGCGGCACCCGGATGAATGGAATATCGTGAGCTATGGGCCTCCTCCAGAATCAACTCTCGGAGATCATCCAAATTGGGTACACAAATCCGGCCCTGCATCCTCAACACTCCATCGTCGCCGATGGTCACATCTTTAGCATCATTATGCTGGACTCTGTCCTTAAGGACAAGCAAATGGGGATCGTCATACTGACGCTCCCTAATGCGATCGTATAACAAAGACCGAGAAACCACGCAAGCCAATACCCGATTGGATTCCGAGATGTCTAATCTCACAAACCTATTGGCCAAGGTCTGGACGTCGACTGCGAGAGGTCTCTCTCCAACTGGAATGTATGCCAAGCTCCCCATGCTCACTGCCTTTCGGCTGAAAGCATTCAGCCACCACGTTGGCCTTTCCCGGATGGTATAGTATAGTAATATCTTAATCCTTGAGCAATTCTAGCCATCGTCGCTGCCTCAAATTTAGATCCTTCTGCTTGAACAAATGTTGAAGGCTACGATGATCAGTGAACACCTCACAAGGTACGCCGTATAAGTAATGCCTCCAGATCTTTAAAGCATGAACTATGGCAGCCAGCTCCAAATCATGCACGGGGTAGTTCTTGTCATGAGGCTTCAACTGACGAGAAGCATAAGAAATAACTCTACCATCCTGCATTAGCACACAACCGATCCTAATTCTTGAGGCATCACAATACACGGTATACGAACCTGAGGCTGATGGTAGAACCAATATTGGAGCTGTGGTTAAGGCTGTCTTGAGCTTTTGAAAGCTCTCCTCACACTTGTCCGACCATACATATGGAACACCCTTCTGGGTCAATTTGTTCAAGGGCGATGCAATGGATGAGAAACCCTGAACAAACCAGCGATAGTAGCCTACCAACCCAAGAAAGCTGCGGATCTCTGTGACTGAGGAATGTCTAGGCCAACTCTGGATCGCCTCTATCTTCTTTGGATCAACCTGTATACCCTCGCTGGACCCAAATATCCCAAGAAAGCCACTGAATTGAGGCAAAACTCGCACTTAGAGAATTTTGCATAAAGCTTCTCCTCCCTCAATCTCTGTAATACAACTCGCAAATGTTCTGCGTGCTCTTCCTGATTACGCGATTACACCAGAATATTATCAATAAATACCACCACGAACGAATCCAGATAAGGCCGAAATACATTGTTCATTAACTGCATGAACGCTGCTGGGGCATTGGTTAGCCCGAAATACATAACAAGAAGCACATAGTGGCCATATCTAGTCCGGAAAACAGTCTTAAGAATATCTGCATCCCTAATCATTAACTGGTGATATCCTGAACGGAGATCAATCTTAGAGAACACTCGTGCTCCCTGAAGCTGGTCAAATAAATCATCGATGCGAGGCAAAGGATATTTGTTCTTGATTGTTACCTTGTTCAATTGCCTATAATCGATGCACATTCTCATCGTGCCATCTTTCTTTTTCACAAATAGAACCGGTGCACCCCAAGGTGACACACTAGGCCGAATGAACCCCTTATCTAGGAGTTCCTAAAGTTGCTCTTTCAACTCCTTCAACTCTGCTGGTGCCATACGATACGGTGGAATAGAGATGAGCTGAGTGCCCGGCACCAGGTCAATACCGAAATCAATATCCCTGTCCGGCGGCATGCCCGACAAGTCTGCAGGAAATACATCGGGAAAATCCTACACAACTGGAACAGAATCGATGCTTGGAGTCTCAGCTCTAACATCCCTCACAAACGCTAGGTATGCAAGGCAACCCTTCCCAACCATACGCTGGGCTTTCAAGTATGATATCACCCTACTAGGAATATAATCAGTCACGCCACGCCACTCTATATGCGGCACACCCGGCATTGCCAAAGTAACTGTCTTAGCATGACAGTCCAAAATAGCACGACATGGAGATAGCCAATGCATGCCTAAAATGACATCAAAATCTACCATGCTTAGTAGCAATAGGTCCACTCGGGTCTCCAGACCCCCAATAGTCACTATACACGACCGGTACACACGGTCCACAATAACAGTATCGCCCACCGGAGTAGACACATAAACAGGTAACGCAAGAAACTCCCGGGGCATACCCAAATATTGAGCAAAATATGAGGACACATATGAATAAGTGGAACCGGGATCAAATAATACAGCGGCATCTTTGTGGCAGACTGAAACAATACCTGTAATAACAGCGTCTGAAGCACTGGCATCTGTCCTGCCTGGGATAGCATAAAATCGAGCCTGGCCACCGCCTGCTCGACCTCCCCCTCTGGGGCGACCTCTGGCTTCCTGACCTCCACCCCTAGCTGGCTGGGCGGGTGGTAAAGTAATTGGAGCAGAAGTCGAGGGCTTACCCCTCTATTGGGACGATCTAGCACCACGATGAGGACATTTCCTCCACATGTGACCCATCTCGCCACAATCATAACACCTCCCTGGTGCTCTAGCAGATGCACTTGTCCTAGGAGGACCCTGGGCCGACGGAGCATGAGCTGGAAGGGCACTGAGTGATGACTGGCCCTACTGCAGCCCATGATGACCACGACCTACAGATGCCCCACGGTATTCTGAACGGGCTGGCTGAGCAGGCCTGAAGGAACGGCCTCTACCCTGCTGAAACTGGCCTCTCGAAGGAGTACCACTGTAACTACTCGATCCTCGAGGCCTCTTAGCCTCCCTCTCCTCTCGCTCCTGACGGTGAACCGTCTCAATCTCGCGAGCTATATCAACCACCTCCTCGAAGGTAGCACCCAATACTCTCTCCCTGGTCATGAGGATACGGAGATGATAGTTAAGGCCATCCACAAACCTCCTGATCCTTTCACGATCAGTCGGTACCATCCAGACAGCATGTCGAGCCAACTCAAAAAATCTTGACTCATATTGTGACACCGTCATATCCCCCTGTCACAACCACTCAAACTATTTGTGTAGCTCCTCTCTGCAGGACTGCGGCACATACTTCTCCAAGAAAAGAGCGGAGAACTGCTGCCAAGTAAGGGGCGCTGCATCAACCGGCCTACGCCTCTCATACGCCTCCCACCAATTAAAGGCAGCTCTCGTAAACTGAAAGGTGATGAATGCCACACCACTAGACTCAAGAATCCCCGCTGTCCGGAGCATTCGCTGACACTTGTCAAGAAAACCCTGGGCATCCTCTCCCTCCGCACCACTGAATGACGGAGGCTGGAGTTTGCCAAACCTCTCAAGGCGACGCTGCTCATCATCTGGCATAACTGGTACTATGAATTCTTGAGCTGGTGCAGCTGGCTGGGCCGGAGGTGCCCCCGGCATCTGAACTCCCCGCACTACCTGCTCAGGCGTACGAGCAACTGGAGTCTGATTGCCTCTCCCGGCCTGTGAAGTAGTTGCAGCTATGGTGGCTGAAATTGCCTGAGCCAGGCCAGTGCAAACAGATAATATCTGAGCCAAGGTCTCCTGAAGACCTGGAATAGCGATAGGCACAGCTGGTGCCTGAACTGGTGCTGCTAGAGCCTGTTTCTAAGCTGGGGTAGCTGGTGGATCAACAGATGCTGCCCTCGCCGCTCTGTCTCTACCACGACCACGACCGCGTCCACGACCTCTGGTGGCCTCAGTGGGTGGTACTGGTGGTTGTCCAACTCGCCCAGTAGTTCGCAGCCTCACCATCTGTGGGAGAACAGGTTAGCAGAAGTTTTAGTACTCGGATCAACAAGTTTGCACGACAAGAATTTCAAGAATATGGAATTTTCCTAAAAAGGTTCTGCAGCCTCTCGAAGATAAGTACAGACGTCTCCGTACCGATCCGCAAGACTCTACTAAACCCGCTCATGACTCGTGAGACCTATGTAACCTAGGCTCTGATACCAAGCTGTCACGACCCAAATCCCAAACCCGGTTGTGATGGCCCCTCTCGTGAAGACAAGGCCAGCCAATTCGAACATATCTCATTTTAAGCAGTTAATTTAACAAGAGAACAACACATCATAGTTTAATAGGAGTCATTTGCGAAAAAACATAGTGAACCATCCCGACTACAGCCCAAACCGGGGTGTCACAACGTCATGAGAATTTAATGAAATCCTAATAACAAGATTACTATTACACTATCTCTGGCACAATTGTTTGAAGAAAGTGGAAACAACAAATAAAAGAGATACGGGGCTGCGGACGCCAACAGCTACATCGTAGTCTCTGAGTCACCGCTCTGACAGTCGTAGTCAATGCCTTGGAGCGAAATCATTAACGCCTAAATCAGCACACATGGTGCAGGGAGTAATGTGAGTACTTCCAACTCAGTGAGTAGCACATATAAATAATGACTGAAAGTAAGGAAACACGTAAAGCACAAGGCAATGCATAATGAAGTAGTAAATCATTATTTGAAAACAGTAAATCAGTAAGAAATCATTTAAAATCTTCCCAGCTCTGGTTACCAGTTCCCATTGTTACCAACTGTAACCTACAGTTGTCATTGTTACCAACTGTAATATTCCTGGGCTCAGTATCAATCTCACAGCTCTGGTTACTAGTTGTCATTGTTACCAACTGGAACCTACAGTTGTCATTGTTATCAACTGTAATATCTCTGGTTACCGGTTGTCATTGTTACCAACCGTAACCTACAGTTGTCATTGTTACCAACCGTAACCAACAGTTCTTATTGTTACCAACTGTAATATCTCTGGTTACCGGTTGTCATTGTTACCAACCGTAACCTACAGTTGTCATTGTTATGGTTGGTATAATCTCTGGTTATCGGTTGTCATTGTTACCAACCGTAACCTACAGTTGTCATTGTTACCAACTGTATTATCTCTGAGTACCCTGCGCTCACTGGGGGTGTAAAGACTCCGGGAGGGGCCCCTTACGGCCCAAGCGCTATATCAAGCCACCTCGTGGCATACATCTAGGCCCTTGGCCTCATATCAATCAAGCCACCTCGTGGCGTATATACAGTATCGCAGGCCCTCGACCTCATATCACTCAGTAAAACCTCACACCTGGCCCTCGGCCGCACTCAGTCAGAAAACCATCACAAGCCCCTCGGGCATAGTAAAATAGTCGTTCTCAGCCCAAACATCATTTCAAATATTGTGTAAATCTCAAAACCGAGTAAAAAGTGGTTGAGTCGTACAACAGTGGAAACAACATAACTAGGTTCAAGTAATAAGTACAAATAGTGATAAAAATCCCCGGAGGGTTTAAACAATTAGCACGAAGCCCAAATATGGCAATCAACCCAAAACATGATGATATCAAATAGGTTTCAATCAAATATGTTGTAAAAATCATCAATCGGGACGGACCAAGTCACAGTCCCAGTAGTAAACGACCCCACGCTCATCATCGAGCATGTGCCTCACTTCAATATAGCACTACGATGTGCAAATCCGGGGTTTCGAAGCCTCAGGACATCATTTACAATCACTACTCACCTCAAACCGGCTAAATCCTTAGACCGCGACGCCTTTGCCCGTTGAATTGGCCTCCACGTGCATCGAATCTATCCAAATTCAGAATAATTATGTTACAATATGTTGAGGGAACAAAGCCCAAGCAAAAACAGTCAAAAATACTAAGAAATCCCAAAATTAGCAAAACCCGAGCCTTGGGCCCACTTCTCGAAATTCAGTAATTTCCATCCCAACGAGTTCCTTATCTCCTCACGAGTTCAACCATACAAAATTTATCGAATTCCGACATCGGATCGACCTCGAAATCTTAAATCTAAACTAAGGGTTTTCCACAATTTTCCCAACTTAAATCACCAATTAATTGCTAAAAATGGTGATAAACTGAGGTAATTCCTCAAAAATTGAGTTAGGAACACTTACACCGATGTTTCCCTTGAAATTCTTTTAAAAATCCCTTCAAGATTAGTTGCAATCCAAGTTCTATAGCTCCAACTATATTCAAGATGGCCAAAATCCCCTCTTTTAAGAATTTGTCCAAGAAAATCTCTTTTGGATATAGTTTTGAGGTTGATTTGTTGTGATTTTATGGAGTTTGGAGGTGTTTCTCTTTGTGGATAATGAAAATGGATTTTGCATGGCAAATGGGCACTTATTCCGATTCATAAAGAGGTAAAAAATCGGAACAATAAAACTTTCAGGTGTTCAAAATGCTGTTCGCATTCTGGTCGTATAATCAGAATGTTGTTCGCATTCTGGTCGCATTTTTGACATTGCAATCTGCTACACTTTGCTGCGTAGCATTCTGGTTGCATAATCAAAATGTTGTTCGCATTCTGGTCGCATTTTTGACATTGCAATCTGCTTCACTTTGCTGCGTAGCATTCTGGTCGCATAATCAAAATGCTGTCCACATTTTGGACAGCATGCGTAGCATTTCTAACATATATGCAGATTTTCCTTTCCAACAATGAAATAGTCCGTTTAACCACCCAAAACTCATCTGAGGCCTCCAGAAACTCAACCAAACGTGCCAACAAATCCCATAACATTATTCAAACTTGTTCCAACAATCGGAACGCTCAAAACAACCCCTTAACACCAAATTCGCGTTGAATTCAAGCCTAAGGATTTCAAAATCTTCTAAATCGCTCTTTTGATCTAAACCCAACCAAACTATGTCCGAATGACCTGAAATTTTGCACACAAGTCATAAATTACATATCAAAGCTACAACAACTTTCAGAATTTCATTCCAACCCTCGGATCAAAATCTCGCCTATCAACCGGAAATCGCCAAAATTCTAACTTCGCCAATTCAAGCCTAATTCTACACGGGATCTCCGAAACCAATTCCGATCACACTCCTAAGTCATAAATCACCTTCCGAAGCTAACCGAACCATCGGATCTCACATCCGAACCTTCTAACTCATAAGTCAACATCCGGTTGACTTTTCCAACTTAAACCTTCTTAAAAGAGACTAAGTGTCTCATTTCTTACCAAATTCACTCCGAACGCAAACTACTCAACTCGATTACATAAAACACGGATAACGAAGCATAAATGAAGTAGAAATGGGGAAGACGGAGTGGTAACCTACGAGACGACTAGCTGGGTCGTTACAGTTCAACAAATAATAGTCTATACACGTCCTCATCGACCCATCCTTCTTCTTCACGAACAACATGGGCGCACCCTAGGGCGAGATACTAGGTCTAATGAGGCCCTTATCAAGCAAATCTTGCATCTGTTTCTTCAACTCCTTCAACTCTGGCGGGGCCATGCTGTATGGCAGAATAGAAATAGGCTGAGTGCCTGAAGGCAAATCAATATAGAAATTAATATCCCTGTCAGGTGGCATCCCTGGCAGGTCTGCAGGAAACACCTCTGGAAAGTCACGAACAATTGGCACTGAATCCATGGAAGGAACCTCCTTACTAGAATCATGGACATGGGCAAAACAATCTAGACATCCCTTTTCGACCAAACGTCGAGCCTTCACATAAGAAATAACTCTGCTAGTATAGTGGCCAGGAGTCCTTCTCTACCCTAATCGAGGCAACCCCCACATGGCTAAGGTCACCATCTTGGCGTGACAGTCCAATATAGCATGATAAGGTGACAGCCAATCCATACCCAAGATAACATCAAAATCTACCATATCAAGAAGTAGAAGATTTACACTAGTCTCAAGACTCCAATAGTAACCTCACACGAGCGATAGACACGATCTACAACAATTGAATCTCCCACAGGCATGGATACATACACAAGGGCACCCAAAGAATCACGAGGCACAACCAGATATGAAGCAAAATAGGATGACACATCGGAATAAGTAGAACCTGGATCAAATAAAACCAAAGCATATGGCAAACTAGAACAATACATGTGATAACGGCGTCAGATGACTCGGCCTCAGGCCTAGCTGGGAAAGCATAGCTTCGGGGCTGGGCCCCACCACTTTGAACTACATCTCTAAGACGGCCTCTAACTGGCTGGCCTCCATCTCTAATGGCCTGACCTCTATCTCTAATGGCCTGACCCCCACCTCTGGCTGTCTGACCCCTGGCTGAGCAGGCGATGGAGAAACCGATGCCGAAACCCTGGTACGAGAACTCTAGTGTGGCATGTCGCCCAATGATCTCGGACAGGACCTCCTGAAGCACTGTGAGATGCCTGAAGCACTGAATGAAATAGCTTGGGAGGATGGCCTCTACCAAAAGCACCCTTACCTAAAGATGAGGCACCGTTGAGACTACCGGAATGACGGGGCCTCTTATCTAACACCGCCCCCTCTCCTGATCATGAACCAACTCGATATGTCTAGAAATATCAACGGCCATCTGGAAGGAAATAACACTCCCTGTCTCCTTGGCCATCTGAAGCCTGATAGTGTAAGTGAGTCCATCGATAAATCTCCTCACTCGCTCACTCTCAGTATGAAGCAAGATAGTGGCATGACGAGCTAAGTCCACAAATCAAGTCTAGTACTGGGTGACGGTCATATCACCCTACTGTAGTCGCTCAAACTACCTGCGATACTCCTCTCTCAGGGTGATAGGGATGAACTTCTCTAAAAATAGCTGTGAGAACTAACCCCAGGTAAGTGCAGGCGACCCACCTGGTCTAGTCAACATATAATTTCTCCACCATCTCCGGGCAGAACTAGTCATCTAAAAATGCGGCAAAATCGACCCCATTGGTCTCAACTATACCCATGTTCTGCAGCTCCACGCGGCAACAGTCCAAAAAATCATGTGGGTCCTCAAAAGGTGCGCCACTGAAATGAACAGGAAAGAGATTGGTGAACTTATCTAACCTTAACATAGCCTTAGAAGGTAAAGCGAGCCTATCACCGGCCTGTGCCGCAACAACTGGCTGAACTACTCTAACTGGCGAGGCTACTGGAATCTGAAACTAGGGAGCCACCTGTCTGGGAAGTGATTAGCGGGATTTTGTACTCCTCCCCTAGCTTGAGAGACGACTGGTTCCATCGAAAATGTGCCGGTCTAGGCCACACTCTCCATAAGGCCCACCAAACGGACTAGAGCGTCCTGAAGCACTGGAGTGGCTATGAAACCCTCTAGGACCTGGTGGTCCGACGGGAACAGTCTAAGTTGGAACTTCCTCCTCCTTAAAATCTACTTGGGGATCCACTGTCAGTGTTGCTGCTCGAGCTCTAGGCTGAGCTGTGCCTCTACCTCTGCCTCGGCCTCTAGCGCGACCTAACCTCGACCTCTGCCCGTTGTCATAGCTACCATAGGGGGCTCTGACTCCTGTCTAGCGGTAGATGTGGCGCGCGTTCTCGCCATCTACGAGAGAACAAGAGTAGAAGGGTTTAATCATCAATGATAGAATAAAATTGCACAATAGAGTAAGAAAGAAGTGACATTTTTCCTAAACTTCATAGCCTCTAGAAGATAAGTACAGACGTCTCCTTACTGATCCTCCAGACTCTAATAAGCTTGCTCGTGACTCGTGAGACCTAGGCAACCTAGTGCTCTGCTACCAACTTGTCACGACCCGAAATCCCACCATCGGGACCGTGATGGCGTCTTAAATTGTACTTGCTAGGCAAGCCAACGTTAGAATAGTTTATCCATATTTAACAGTTCAGATTAAATAATAATAAAGAAACAGAAATAAATCTAAAAAAACATGGAAAATCATAACATTTGAAATATCTAATACAACCCGGAATCTGGTTTCACAAGTGCACGAGCTGCTAGAATACTACAGATAAAGGTCTGAATAAAAGTAAAGTTGTCTGAAAGAAAGATACACAGCTAAGATAAAGTAAGAAGGGACTTCAGGGATGCAAATGTCGAGCAGCTGTACCTTAAGTCTCCATACTGATAGTCAACCCGAGCAATCTACTAACAGCCACCAGGATCGACTCCAGAATCTGCATAAGAATCGCAGAGTATAGTACGAGTACAACCAACCCCATTTACTATGTAAGTGCTGAGCCTAACCTCGACGAAGTAGTGACGAGGCTAAGGTACGCCGCTTACAATAACCTATACGCAATATAAAATAATGACAGGAAAGGAAAATACGGAAACGAAATAAGGCAGTTAACTCATGAAAAGAACTCAATCCTCGAAGAAAACCAGTAAATGTCACAAATCCCAATCCTTAGAGTCTCGTATGAAAGTACTGAAGCCAACACCATACAATAAGGAATAGAAACACATAAACTGTTGTGGCGCGCAACCCGATCCCACCGTACAACACCATTCTCCCTTATTCCACCATATAAATATCAATAATAGTAAGTAAATATATGTCGCGGCGCGCAACCCCATCCCACCATTTAATCAGAGTGAATATCATAATTTACCCTTATTTTACCATATCAATCAACCCTTATTTCACCTATTGTGGCGTGCAACCCGATCCCACCGAATCAATATAAAGCCTCCCTTATTTCACCATATCAATCTACCCTAATTTCAGCTGTTGCGGCGCGCAATCCGATCCCACCTTATACATATAAATAAATCAATATGTGCAATCAATTTAACAACTCGAATTACAAGAATCTCTACGATTAATCGAATATAAAAACTACATATCAAGAAGGAATCTCGTACCAAATCATGAAAGGCTATACTTAATACTGATCAACAAGACAGTCAGATATATGACAGATAAAGGGGTACAAGTAAGACAATTAAGGCAAATATCAATTAAGCATAGAGTCATGAAAGAAATTAACGTTTACAATGCGAGAATAATAAATGACAAGTAATAAGTTAAGGCATGGGAAGCAATTAAGGCATGTAACAATCAAGACATGAAATGCTCTAATTAATGAAATACGGGTAGACATGGAAACAAGCAATTGACGGTGTATAGACGCTCGTCACCTCGCATATACGCCGCTACTCATGAAATTCACATAGCACATAGCATCAGCGGTTCCTAATTCACTCAAGTCAAGGTTAGACCCAACACTTACCTCACTCCGCAATCCACTCAAATTCAATCACGGCCTTGCCTCTTGAACAAGCCTCCAAACCAATCAAATCTAGCAAATTATTAACCAAACAATTCAAAATAAGCTTTAGAAACTACTCATGAATGAAAAAGGTTCAATTTAGGTCATTATTGAAAAAGTCAACAAAAGTCAACCTCGGGCTCACTTGATCAAAATTCGAGGTTCGGACCAAAACCTGATCACCCATTCACCCCTGAGCCCCATTATGCAATCAATTCAAAATCTGACCTCAATTCAAGGTCTAAATCCCAATTTTACAAAAATTCCTAATTCAATCCAAATCCCTAATTTTTACCATGGAAATCCTAGATTTGATGTTGAAATCTTATGAAATGTATTGAGTAATTGAAAGAAAGTAGATTAGAGTCACTTACTAATGAAATTAGGAAGAAAAACTCTTTGGAATATCGCCTCTAAGGTCTTTGGAAAATCAACTGCAGTCAAACTTGGAATTTCTTTAAAGTTTTAAACTTCTAATTTTCAACAAATGGCAATAATTCGAGTTAGGGACTTGCGAATTCGATTCTGGGCATATGCCCAAGTCCCAAATCACGATACGGATCTACCGGGACCGTCAAAATACTGATTCGAGTCTGTTTGCTCATAACGTTGACCGACGTCAACTCAAATGAGTTTAAAGCACGATTTCACATTTTTATTAACTTTTCACGTAGAAACCTTCTGAAAAAAGGCGCGGACTGCGCATGAAAATCGAGGAAGGCTAAACGGAACTACTCGGGGTTTCGAAATACAAAATTGAGGGTTAAATAATAAATGACATATCGGGTCATCACAACAGTAATAACACGAGTTTACGGCAATTAAATCAACATAAGAATTTCAAAACACAAAGAAACAGAAAAACGAGTTCATAATGAAAGACAAGACAAGTAATAATGGTTAACATTGAGAGAGATAGTGTGTAACAACAATATCAAATAAGAGTAACTCAAAAATAGGAGAGATAACATGTAACAATGATTCCAAATAAAAACAACCCAACAATAAGAGAGATAACATGTAACAATGATTCCAAATAAGTACAACTCAACGATAAGAGAGATAATATGTAACAATGATTCCAAATAAGTACAACTCAACGATAAGAGAGATAAAATGTAACAATGACTTCAAATAAGGATAAGTCAACAATGGAAGAGATAGCAATAACTTCAATTAAGGATAATCAACTACGGAAGAGATAATGTGGCAATAAAAGAGGTAACAACTTCAAGTTAGGCATATTAGAGTACATTTGGCAATAAAGGGTAGAACATGAACCAATCAAACTCAATAACACACGTAAGAGTGAATTTAGCAATGTAGGATGTAACATGATAAGACAACTTCATTTTAATGTAGATAAGAACCTAAGAGTCTAAGCCCGTCAAATTTCCACATATAAGTCGTGTACACACTCGTCACCTCGTGCACGCGTCTTTCACGTAGTTCAAATAGTACAAAAAAACCAATCCCTATGGATCTCTCACAAAATGTTAGGCAAGATACTTACCTCAAGAACCCTCAATAGACACATTAAAATAGCATTTGCTTTACAATCCACCTTCCCCCGGCTCAAATCTAACCATAATTGACTCAATAACATCAAATAATGCAAGAGAAATTAATTCCAATAATTAAAGCTATGGTCTTTACATAATTTCTCAAAAGTCAACACAAGTCAACCCGGGCCCCCCCCAGCCAAAACTCGGGTCCAATGGTAGATTATGTCTACCCATGACCCCACGAGTTCATATATGTGATTAGATTCAAAATTTGAGAGTCCAAATCGACTCTCAAAACTCAAGTTCTTATTTTTCAAAAACTTGACAAAGTTTCACAAATTTTTCACTTTTATTCACATGATTTTGATGTTAAGATCTAAGATATATTGATAGAACATGATTAGAAATAGATTAGAATGATTTACCCAAAGTTTGTAGTTGAAAATTCCCTAATCGCCTCCTACCGAGTCTAGGATTCTAAAATATGAAAATGAAACCAACAATCCCGTCCCTCAGCTTTTTGTCCAATAGCAGGTGTTGCACATGCGACCTGGGGTATGCAAACGCGAGACCCGCAAATGCGAAGAAACCATCGCAAAACAACACCCCTGGTATCATCGCTAATGCGACAATTTGATCACAATTGCAAACTGTGGGCTTCCACAAAAGCGATCAAAGTGACCGCAAATGCGACCAATGCCCAGCCCACGCCAGTATCGCAAATGCATTGGGGAGTTTGCAAAGGCGAACTCTTCAGGTCATAGTTTTCTTTTCAAATGCGATGATGAAGCTTGCAAATGTGATAATCGCAAATGCGACCTATCGAGACTATGCAAGAAGCCCCTATGGGACCCACTTGGTCGGTGGCAGATCTTCACCTATTCTTATCTCGTTTTTGGGATGAGATTTGTTCATTTTTTGACCTCCTTCCATCCTCACACTCTCCAAACCCTCCCAAACAGTTCCCTCATGGCTCCAAACAAATTCCCAGAAAATACACCATAATCCAACATCAAAGTTAGCAAAAGGTGAAGAATAACCCTCTTTGGTGTTGTGAATAAGGATGATGGTGAGCTAATTTAAACTTAGCGTTCGAATTGTATCTACTTCCTAAGGCATATTTAACATTATTTTGATTGTGTTTAAGGTTAATTACATGTTGGTTGTGGTGTTGGAGTGAAAGATTACAAGATAGCACTTGAAAGGGGAAGATATATATATATATATATATATGTTGTGATGGCTAGAAATTGGAGACAATAACTTTATTATGATATGGTTTCTGTTGTTATGCGTGTCTATATGTTTATCAAGTTAATTGATGAAAGGAACATATGGAACTTGAGATTGGAAGTGAAGATTAGCTTAAGTCACTTCTATGGTGTTGTATTGCCATTGAGGGATGTTGTAAGTTAAATATAACTTGGCTTTCAACTTGAAGCTACTGTAGGGGGTAAGCATATTGTGTTCTTGCATGTGTTTAAGGTTATCTTGATGTTGATTAAGTTAAATGGATGGATTAGACATGAACTAGTGAATAAAGTTGCTAATTGAGGATACTTGGAATTGTGGATTGTTTTTTTTGTTATAAACATATGGTATAAGGCTGAAATCATTGATGAATGACTTCATTATCATGTAAATATAATGTTAAGTTAAAGTAAGAAGTCTATAAGGGGTGATATGGGATATTCGGATTCTAATAAGAGCTTACCGCTCGTCGTGAAGTAGTCGTGACTTTTGTTGTTATATGGTGTCTTGTTATTGATACTTATATGTTGTTGCTATATGGTATTGGAGGAGGCCCTTGTTACAGGGGAGATGCTGCCGAATTTACGTAAATGAGCTACTACCTTAAGTACGGACTTAGCCTTTGCTCAGCACTGATTTTGAATCTCCTTATGCTATAGTAGATTAAGTTGAGTTGTTTGAAGAATTGCTTTGAAGGTAATAAGGACTCAACGCGGTTAAGGTATATCAAGGCTATCCCTTCTTTCCTTTTGGCATGATCCATATGATACAAATGAAATGAGCAAACGCGCAACTTTCACGAATGACTCTATTCTTAGAAGTACTAGGGTTGCCTATGTTCTTGATCCCCCATATGTTCTATTATTATATCGTCTGTTCAAGGGTCTCAAAAAGTACGTAAGTTGATAAAGGTTATTTCGTGATATTAACTGAAGGCATATTAATCTTATGACATCCCGAGAGATCTTATTGACTTACTCCTTTGCATTGTATTCATTTATGCATTGACATTGATCCATGACCATATGGCGTTATATATGTGTATATTATATGTATATGGGATATAGGGAAAGGTTACGGCGTTATATATGCACCACCACCTGATCAGTTGGCATACATTGATGATTCCGCCCACAGAGGCTGAGATGATATGATGGGATCTCCGAGGCTTGATGATGTTATGTACACATATACCTATGCATGATATGACATTTATACGTATTTGCATGACATTATAAATGTTTCATAATTCACAAAGCTATTCAGACTTACAGGTTGAGTCATTTACTCCATGTTTCTTTCATGTCTTTTATATACTACTTTTCATGCCTTACATACTCGGTACTTTGTTTGTACTTAAGTCCCTTATGCCTGGGGACGTTGTGTTTCATGCCAGAAGGTCCCGATAGACGGCTTGATAGTCCTCCTAGTAGGCTATCGGCTCAGCAAAAAGTGTTGGTGCACTTTCACCTGCTCCGGAGTTACCTATTTGGTCAGTATGCTTTGGACATGTATTGATTGGTATGGCGGGGCCCTGTCCCGGACTTTATGATGTTTATATACTCTTAGAGGCTTGTAGATAGATGTCATATATATGGATGACTGTATGGCCTTGTCGGCCTATGTTTTGAGTGTGCAAATGATCAGTTCGGTCTTATAGGCCAGTATGTCATATGTATAAGTTTGTATACCATGTCGAGTCGTCCTATGTCAAGTATTCTCTTATCTTTTATTCTACTTATCTCATGACAGCCTTTCCGGCCCATTAACCCATGATAGTATGATAAGAAGGATACATTACATTGGTACTCGGTTGAGTTTGGCACCGGGTTCCCGTCGTGGCCCTTCAGTTTGGGTCGTTACACTTTAAGTCCAAAAATTGATTCATTAACCATCTGAAACTCGAAGGCCCCCGGAACCTCATCCGAACATACCAAAAAGTTCAAAAACACAATATGAACTCGCGTGAAGCCTCAAATTACATCAAACAACACTAAAACCATAAATCGGACATCGATTCAATCCTAATGAATAAACAAACTTCCAACTTCTAAAACTAATGCCGAATCATATCAAACCAATTTCGAATAACCTTAAATTTTGTACGCACGTCATAAATGACACGATGGACCTACTCCAACTTCCGGAATCGATATTTGAATCTGATATCAACAAAGTCAACTCTCGGTCAAATCCCTCAACCTTCCAAACCTTCAAGATTCCAACTTTCGCCAAAAAGCCTCAAACCAACCTACGGGCCTTTGAATCCATATCCGGGCATAAGCCTAAGTTCAAGATCACCATACGAAGCTATCGGAACCATCAAAACTCCGTTCCCCAGTCATCTATACAAAGTCAAACTCTGGTCACTCTAAATCTTCCCTGAAACCAAACCAACCACCTCGGCAAGTCACATAACCATAATTGAACATAGAAGAAGCAATAAATAGGGGAACGGGGCTATAATACTCAAAACAACCGGCCGGGTTGTTACAGACAGGAATCATCAAAATATTATTCCGGGGTCATCTACACAACAGTCAGATCCCGATCAACTCTTTCAACTTGAGCTTCTAGCCTTAGGACTAACTGTCCCAATTCATTCCAAAATCTCCTCGAAACAAAATCGGCCACCCCGGCAAGTCACGCAACCACAAATACACATAAGTAAATCATCAAATAGGAAAACTGAGGCTAAAATACTCAAAATGACTGGCTGGGTCATTACACATTCTCACACACAAAATATGATAGCAGTCACGGAAACATCCTTCATGCATATTCTCTCTTCCTCTCAAGCATGATAATATCCTTCGTGCAATGATATTGATATATAAATAAAGCACGAAAATATCCTTCGTACATAATCACGAAAATACCCTTTGTGCAATTCACTCTTCCTCACCAAGAATCGCATAATAAATAGTACCAAGAAAGGTGGGAACCACAAACATCATCAAGAAGAGTAATTTAACATAACTCATCATATGAGACTTTACCATCACTTTTGTGCCCATAGCCAAATTAATATTTCAACAATCCTAACTCAATGTCTCAACAAGCTCAACTTAGCTATTAACATGAATAAGAACAAACAAATAGTTTTAGAATCTATCTAGAGCATGAAAGACACAATACATAAAGCAACATGGCATGAATAATGCTAGTTCCACATGCATGCTTAACCCATGGCAAATGTATATATACTCCTCACCTTGCATATACGCTACCCCCAACACATAGAACACATAGCAATTAAACACAATTACATCATAATTCCCTCAAGTCAAGGTTAACCAAGACACTTGCCTCTTTTCGGCACAAATAAACCCTCTAAAATAGCCTTTCCTTTAGAACCAGCCTCCGATCAGCTCAAATGTAGCAAAAAATAACTCAATAATATCAAACAATGCTATAGAAATAAATTTCAAATCTTAAAAAGTCAACAAAATTAAACCCAGGGCCCACACGGCCAAAACCTAATTCAAGGGGTAGGTCCCGACTAGCCATAACCTCACGAGTCCAAATATATTATTAGATTTCAAAATCAAGTCCAAATTGACTCCCAAATTCGCATTTTTTATTTTCTAGAAATTGTAGGATAAATTCCCAAAATTTTCCTCAAAATTTCATGTTCTAAGTGTTAATAATCCATGAAGATTCTTGGAATAATTATAGAAATATGTAAAAATCACTCACCTCAAAGCATTATATAAAATGCTCTTCAAAAATCGTCCATCTCCAAGTCTAGGACTCAAAATATGATAAAATGGGTCTAAGTCCCTAAATCCCTTTCTTAATAACCAGCTGCGGATGTCGCATTTGTGACAAGGGGTTCGCAAATGCGAGATATGGCTCACAAAAGCAAACAGGTTCCCCTAACATCATTCCACGCAAATGAGACCGGGAGAGCCGCAAATGCGACCAAGTGTTGCGAATGCGATACTCCACTCGCGAATGCGGATGTCACATTTGCGACACCAGCTTCGCAAATGCGAAACTAGCCTTCTCAGCCAAGCTTCGCAAAAGTGACCCATAGTCCACAATTGTGGTCTTCTCAAATGTGAGCAAACCTTTGCAAATGCGAGGTCTGTAACAGTAGAAAATCTTAACTTCCCAAATTCAATCTGAAACTCATCCGAGCCCATCGGACCTGATACCAAATATCTAAACAAGTATATAAACCTCATATGAACTTGCTCGCAATATCAAAATATTAAAATAACATCCATACCAAGAATCAAACACAAAAACATATCATTAAACCTTCAAGTTCAAGAACTTCAAATATTCACAACCAAGTGTCTGATCCATACCAAACCAACTCAGATTGAAATCAAATTTTGCACACAAGTTACAAATGAAAAATTGGACCTATTCCAAGCTTGGGAATAATAATCCGAATCTGATAGCATGACCTATTCCAAGCCTATGAACTTTCTAAACCTTCAAATTGCCAACTTTCAGCAAAAAAAGCCAGATCATCTTAGAACATCCAAATCCAAATTCGGAGATTTGCCTAAGTCCAAAACACCACACAAACCCATTGGAACCATCAAAACACGAATCCGAGGTTGTTTACACAAAAGTCAAACAATGGTCAACTCTTGCAACACAAGCTTCCGATAATGGAACTAAGTGTTCAAATTCACTCCAAAATCTTCGTGGAACCAAACCAACCATCCCCGCAAGTCATAAAACAACAAATATGCATACAAGAATCATCAAATTAAAAAACGAGGCTCAAATACCAATGACTGATCGAGTCGTTACAATTACCCAATACTATATTTTAAAATTATGCATATTATCAAATTTATAACAAAAGTCATGTCTTAGTTAGTAGAGTATTACATCATTTCTAGAAAAATTATCCTTTAATTGAAAAAATTCAAGTTTATTAATTAAAATTTTTCGTTTAAAATAATATCCTTCACTATTATTATTAATGATTTTAAAAAATTTAATTATATTTCCATTGAAAATAAATTTTTTAAATATTTCAATCAAATTTAAAACTTTATCTATAGATTCAAAAATTTATCCGTTAATTTTTTTTTACATAGCCTAAAAGATATTGTCTTAAAATTACTAAGTAGCTTTTTATTAGCTTGCCACTTAGCTTAACCTCAATACAACTACTCTCTTATTTTATATAATAATAAAATCATCTAGAAATATATAGATATAAATATAGTTACAGATAATAGTGTTTACCCTAAAATACGAGTAACAATTGAATTTGTACGTGATACTAAGGATACATGACTTGGCCTGATACAATTAAAGGATAAGCAATAAATAAAGGCTGATTTAAGTAAATGAAAGAATAAACAAACTGTAGCAATGTGTAACAGATTTCTGGGCCAAAATCAATGTCAGAAATGCGACCAGAATGCTATAGCATTGTTGAATTTGCTACGGGAAATGCTATAGCAAAGTGTAACAGATTTCTGGGCCAAAATCAATGTCAGAAATGTGACCAGAATGCTATAGCATTGTTGATTTTGCTATGCGAAATGCTATAGCATTTTCAACACCTGAAAGTTTTATTTGTTCCGATTTTTGACCCTTTATAAATAGAAATCAGTGCCCATTTGCCATGCAAAACCCATTTTCGTTACCCACAAAGAGAAACATCTCCAAACACCACAAAATCACCGTAAATCAACCTCAAAACTTTATCCAAAAGAGATTTTCTTGAACAAATTCTTAAAGAAGGGGGGGGGTTGACCATCTTGAACATAATTGGAGCTAGGGAACTCGGATTGAAGCGAAATCTCGAAGGATTTTTGGAAGATTTTCGAAAGAAGCATTGGGGTAAGTGTTCTTAACTCAATCTTGGTCAAATTACCCAAACCTATTGCCACTCTAGTATGTAATTGGTGATTTAAGTTGGAGAAAATTGTGGAAAACCCTTAAGTTTAGATTTTAAGACTTGGAGGTCGAATCGATGTCGGAATTCGATAAATCTTATATGGTTGAACTCGTGGGAAGATAAGGAACCCGTTCAGGTGAAAAATTACTGAATTTCGAGAAGTGGGCTCGGGGCTCGGGGTTTTGCTAATTTTGGGATTTCTTAGTATTTATTCATTGTTTTCGCGTGGGCTTTGTTCCCTCAACATATTGTGACGTAATTGTTCTGAATTTGGATAGATTTGACGCACGTGGAGGCCAATTCGAAGGGCAAAGGCGTCGTGGGCTAGAAATTTAGCCGGTTCGAGGTGAGTAGTGATTGTAAATGATGTTCTGAGGGTTCGAAACCCCAGATATTGCACATCGTAGTGGAAGTGAGGCACACGCTCGATGATGAGCGTGGGGTCATTTACTACTGGGGATTGTGACATGGTCCATCCCGATTGATGATTTTACTACGCAATTGATTGAAACTTACTTGTTACCATCTTGTTTGGGGCTGATTGCCATATTTGGGCTTCGTGCCAATTGTTTGAACCCTCCGGGGATTAGTATCACTATTTCCTCACTATTTATACTTATTACTTGAACTCAGTCATGTTGTTTCCACTGTTTTACAACTCAGCCACTTTTTTACTCAGTTTTGAGATTTACATAGTTTTTTAAATGATGTTTTAGGCTAAGAACTGCTATTTTACTATGCCCGAGGGGCTTGTGATGATTTTCTGACTGAGTGCAGCCGAGGGCCAGATGTGAGGTTTTACTGAGTGATATGAGGCCGAGGGCCTGAGATACTTTATGTGCCACGAGGTGGCTTGTGATTGGTATGAGGCCGAGGGCCTGAGATACTTTATGTGCCACGAGGTGGCTTGATATAGCGCTTGGGTCGTAAGGGGCCCCTCCCGGAGTCTGTACACCCCCAGTGAGCGCAGGGTACCCAGTGATGTTACAGTTGGTAATAATGGCAACTGGTAACTAGAGCTGGGGAGATGATTATGGAAGTATAGCCCAGTGATGTTACAGTTGGTAACAATGGCAACTGGTAACTAGTGCTGGGGAGATGATACGGAAATATAGCCAGTGATGTTACAGTTGGTAACAATGGCAACTGGTAACTAGAGCTGGGGAGATTTTTACTGTTTTAAATGATGCTGAGCCCAGGGATGTTACAGTTGGTAACAATGGCAACTGGTAACTAGAGCTGGGGAAATTTTACTTGATTTCTTACTGATGTACTGTTTTCAAATAATGTTTTACTGCTTCATTATGCATTGCCGTGTGCTTTACGTGTTTTCTTGCCTTCAGTTGTTATTTATGATTGTTACTCACTGAGTTGGAAGTACTCACATTTCTCCCTGCACCATGTGTGCAGATTCAGGCGTTATTGATTCCGCTCCGAGGCATTGACTACGACTGTCAGAGCGGTGACTCAGAGACTACGAGGTAGCTGTTGGCGACCGTAGTCCCGTATCTCTTTTATCTTGTTGTTCCCACTTTCTCTAACTAATTTGTGCCAGAGATATTGTAATAGAAATTTTGTTATTAGGATTTCATTAGTTGCTCATGACGTTGTGACACCCCGGTTTGGGCTGTTGTTGGGATGGTTCACTATGTTTTTCCACAAATGACTGCTATTAAACTGTGTTGTGTTGTTCTCTTATTAAATTAACTGCTTAAAATGAGTTATGGTTCGAATTGGCTGGCCTTGTCTTCACAAGAGGCGCCATCATGACCGGGTTTTGGATTTGGGTCGTGACACAAAATCACTGAGGTTGAGTAATTTTGTTGTGACGGAACGAAAAATAATAAAGTAAATAGTTTATGAAGAAGATAGCCAAAAAATGATAAGTGTTCTATTGATAGTCAGTTTTTTTGTATACAATAGAGTTGAATTCTTTATATAGGGGGAGAGAAGAATTCTATACAAGGTAAAAGACCTGATTACAGGGTAAAAGATCCCTAAAATTATTGGGTTCAACGTTTCTGCTGATTTGGGTTGTGATTCCCGCCGAGATAATTACACACCATGAGATTTTCGGCCTTTCCATTATGCGAATATGATATTTTTACCATATGATGCTTTACCCAGACCGGTCTCGACTACCTTATCTCGTGTGCTTTGGTCTCGAACTTTAACCAGATGATATCTGACCTCGAATTTACCTTCTCGAAGTGCCGATCTCGATCTGCAAGAGATCGACCTCAAGTTGCATCAATGATCGCAACCCAAGACCGATGTATCTTATATGTTCGATTGTATCCGACTCCATACAGATAGTCCCCTCATTTTTTGGAGAGTAATAACAAGAAACGATATGAGCCGCCGCTTTTTAAGATTAGGTTAAGTGAGAAAATACTTATCAACACGACACAAAGTTCGAAGCGTCAAATCAGATAGCCTAAAAATGTCTCGCTGATGGATGACGGCAGCATGATGACGCACGTGGCCATTATCAAAAAGGTTCCTTTCATGTCCCAGCTGGCGACAAACCCTGTAACTTCTGCAAATACCAATTAATGTTTTCCTATCTCATGCTGCGAACCGCCGCTTTTGAAAAGTATAAATAGCTCCTCCATTCTTCAATTTCCAGGTTTTGTGTCGTTTGAATATTTTCTTGCTTTTGTTCTCTGTATTTTAGCGCCTCAAGCAAACTTCTATTATACACTTCCCTCTGCTCACCTTCCATCTCTTCTACTCTAATGGCGAAAACATCAAAATCAGTACCTCAAAAACAACAGCCTTCTTCCTCTCAACCCGCTGAAGAGGTTGAGCCTGCCCCTGTTGAGGAAACTTCGGCGGAGCCTCCCCTGAAAGCTTTCATACCGGTTGGATGCTCGACCGGCTCCGACTTCAAGGTGGAGAAGGCCTCTTTAGTACCCGGCCGGGGCGAACCGGTCGATAGGTACATTAGTTCGATCACCAACAAAATTCTTGACAGAGTGAAGACGGAGTGTAAATGGGTTGGCAAGGATGTGGTAGTCCCTTCCCCGAATGAGGCGATTACCACCCATGTGGAGGGTTACTTGAGCGTCTATACCTACCCCTTCACGTTGGGACCTTTGGACCCCATAATTGTCGCCTTTTGTAAAAGGAACGACGTTACATTGGGCCAGGTTCATCCCTCCGTTTGGCGGATAGTTCACCTTTTCCGCTTCTTTGTGACTAAAGTCAACGGGCACCCCTTCACCGTTGACCATTTACTCTGACTGTACAGTCCCTGAATGTTCCGAGGGGGGCTAATAAAACTTGCTCGTCGGGCCAGCAAAGCTCCATTCTCGAGCATTGATGAGCACAAGGATCGGGGTTGGATGAGCCGATTCGTTCTAATAAGAACCTCGGACCTTATCCCTGCAAAAGACATGCCGTTCCCTGAAAAGTGGAACATGAGACGTAATTGACGTTTCCCTACTTATATCTATCTGTTGTTCTCCTTTTGATATATAACCGATATATTTTGTAAGGTGTAGCCGTTTCTCAAATGCCGGCCGCGATTCAACATTTGCAGGAGTGGGTCCGGAAGGTGGTGGCTCAGAGGGCCTACTCGGAGCGAGCTTGGCGTGAAATATCGAAAGACCTTTGGGAGGCCAAAAATCATGGTAAGCCCAATAATATTCAACTTTCTCATTTCAAGTGATCGGTGTTGTCATTAATTTCCACATTTCTTCACAGGTCTATCGAAGGACGCTAAATTGAGGCCAGCGTCCGTTGCTGGAGAAGCTCCCCGCCCTCCCCCTGCCTCGGAGAAGGAGGGAGAGAAAAAGAGAAAGGAAATCCCCGGTCTTTCGGAGCCTGAAAAAGGAGGGTTAAGAAGAAAAGCATAGCTCGTAAGCCCAGAATCTCTAATCTGGCTATCCGATTGAGCGACGACTCCAAGGAGGATAGAGACCTCGATTATTTAAATAATGAACCACCTCGGACAGTCCCCGAGCCATCGGTCGATGAAGCTTGCATCCCTCGAGCAGAGGATCTCGAGGCAAGGACGAAGACCGGGGTATGTGCAGATACAGGGGAGGCAGTACAAAGAGTCTCGGACCTCCCAGAGACAATGGATTCTCCCTCTTTTTCGGAGGCAACTCTTAATGAACCCCAAGCCGCAAGGACGCACTCACCGAGCAAAGGCCCGGTACCAGCAGGAGCCTTCGAAGAGTTCTTCGATGGGGTACCATCGGCCGATACATTCGGGCTCGAAGTGCCGAGAAGGAGTCCCCCCGCCGAGACGAGTAGGGTGTCTATCGGTCTTAAGTTAGTCGATAGATTTCCTGCTCCAAGTTCCAATCCTGATCGGACGAGGGTAATAAAGTTCACCATTCCCGAAGATGCTAGGGTTTTGGCTGTGCCCGTAGGCGTGGCTAGCTACCTTCGTTTCTTGGTGACCGAAGAAGATCAGGCTGCAATGGATGCGGTGGGCTCGGCCTATTTGTTCAACGAAGCTCAACAGGTGTCAAATAAGGTACACTTCCTCTCTGGCTCTATTTGGTGCCAGTTATCTTGTCCTTATACTTGTATTGATTGTTTTATTATATACACCTTGCAGTCTTTGGTGCTTCATCACGAGGCATTCCTTCGGCAAAGGGAAGAAATGGCACAAGAAAAGGCACAGCGCCAGCGGCTCGAGGGGGAGATGTCGAACCTTCGGGCCGAGATGGACTTCGTGCGAAGAGATCATGACAAATCAATCGACCAGCTGGGGTAGCAAACTGACCGATTAAATCAACTTCGATCTGCAGTGAGCGAGGCCAAGGCAGAAACCAACGAATGGATAGCCAAGGCCGATATACTGACTTCGGAAAAGGAGACCCTCCAAGCTCGCATAGTTCCCTTGGAAGAGCAGATTTCAGAGGCACAAGAAAAAATCGGAGTTCTGACTAAGAGCACCGAATCTCTTCAATCCCAAGTCGAGATGCTCACCCGGGACCGGGATGTTCTGGTGAACGAGCTGCAATCAGCAAAGTCCGAGATTGCCACGTCCAAAGCCGACACTAATGATTTGATAGCTCAATACAGAGCTGATGCTGAGGCCGCCTAGGAGCAATCAAAGATTTTGGTCGAATACACCAAGTGCCAGACCCGTCTCTCTGTCCTCGAAGAGTTGCAAGCTCTAGGTTTCGATCTATCTTCTGAGGTTGATGAAGCAACAAAGATCGAAGCCGAAGCAAGGAGGCGGGCCTTCCCTGAGGAAGAAGAAGATGATTCTGACTGATGTTGCCTGTAAAATGATATGGCCTTTTTGTAACATACATTAATTTGCATATATAAAAGAATTCCTTTTGTCTGACTTTGCTCTAAAATTTTCATATCTCGCAAATTTTCCTGCCCTAGGTAGGATTTATTTCATCATGTATTTCCTTCCTCCAAGGCCGATCGAATAAGGCCCACACCTCGAGGGGACCTTGGTCCGTTAAGGAATTGAATCCGTCTTAACAGGTTTCGACCCGATTCGGCCTTAGCCTTTTATGAATTCGAAATTGCCTTAATAGGCTTTGTTTCTCCCCGAACTTTATCAGTCCGATGTGGCTTTGGCCTATTAAGAAATTGGGATTAAGTCTTAGTAAATTTTGTTCCCCTTTGAACTTCAATGACTTGATTTGGCCTTAGCCCTTTTAAAGAATCGAGGTTTTGCCTTGGCAAGTCTAAGTCACCCTCGAATTTAACTTGGTTTAGCCTTAGCCTTTTATAAAGTGGGGTTTGCATGAGTTGGTCTTATTTCCCTTTGAGTTTTGTTAACTCAATACGGCCTTGGACTTTTAATCAAGTTTGGGGTTTGCCTTAATAGGTCTTACTCCCTGCTGAATTTGGCGCAAACATTTGAACAATGTTAGTTTTTGATGATGTAATGAAAATCAAAGAGGCCCTTGGGCTCAAAAATAGAATATCAGTGCCAAACAAACTTTATTAGCATTCATACGCTTGTACAACTTTGCTTAAGGGGCAGATCAATCTATTTGGGCATGGTACTTTCGACCGTTCGACCCTTACATTGATTCCTAATGATCTGCGTGAAGTCCCCTTGAATTTGAAGTAGCTAGACAAAGATTCGAAATAGACTAGCAATCCCGAGCTATTCAAGGTCGATCAAAGTTGTGCGCCGAATATCATCATCTTCGATGAGCGACCGATCTAAGTTAGCACGACTCCTGGTTGCCTCATTAAAAACCTTGCCGTAAACCCCAATTTGGGACAAAAACGGTCGAAGGAAAAAAGAGTGCAACGCGTGCTTTCAGTCCTAGTGTCTCGTGTTTCCTGGCTTGAAGTCACTCTATTTGCTACCAGCAGATGTTAGTATCATAAAGTATTCAAGATGAAAAAAAAATGAAATTTATTACCTTAACAATAATATCGCTTCAGGTGGCTCACGTGCCAATTGTTTGGCAGCTGCTTGCCATCCATAGTTCCGAGCTTGTAAGATCCCTTTCCGGTGATTTTCAAGATAGTATAGGGCCCTTCCCAGTTCGGTCCTAGTTTTCCTTCGTTTTGGATCTCGAGCGTTGGGTGTAATTCTTCTGAGTACCAAGTCCCCAATGTTGAAGTATCGGAGATGGGCTCTCCGATTGTAATACCTTTCAATTTTTTGTTTCAGCGCCGCCATCCGAACAAGGGCCGCTTCCCTCCTTTCATCCAAAAGTTCCAGGCTGATGTTCATAGCTTCCCGGTTTGATTCCTCGGTGGTGTTTCAGAACCTGATGCTCAGTTCGCCTACCTCGACCGGTATCAGTGCTTCAGCACCGTAGACTAGGGAAAACGGGGTGGCCCCGGTGCTGGTTTTCTCCGTTGTGCGATATGCCCATAGAACCTCGGGCAGCATTTCCCTCCATTTTCCTTTTGCGTCGGCTAACCTTTTCTTCAGGTTTTGAAGTATAGTCTTGTTGGTTGACTCGGCTTGACCGTTGCCGCTGGGGTGATATGGAGTTGACAGTATTCTCTTCATCTTGTTGTCTTCGAAGAACTTTGTTATTTTGCTGCCGACGAATTGTTTGCCATTATCGCATACAACTTCTGAGGGCATCCCGAACTGGCAAATGATATGGTCCCATATGAAGTCAATTACTTCTTTTTCCCTGACCTATTCGTAAGCCTGTGCTTCAACCCACTTGAAAAAATAGTCAGTCATAAAAAGAATAAATTGAGCTTTACATGGTGCGCAAGGGAGAGGGCCGACAATGTCCATGCCCCACTTCATGAACGGCCATGGCGACAGGACCGAATGCAGTGTCTCTCTGGGATGGTGAATCATCGGTGCATGCCTTTGGCATTTGTTGCATTTGCGTACAAACTCCTTCGTATCTTTCTCCATGTCGATCCAATAGTAACCGGCCCGAATTATTTCTCGAACCAAGGATTCGGAGCCGGAATGATTGCCGCATGTACCTTCGTATATCTACCTTAAGATGTACTCGGTGTCACCGGGTCCAAGACATATAGCGAGAGGATCTCCGAAATTTCTCCTGTATAAGGTTCTGTCGTTGGCTAAACAAAATCGGGCCGCCTTTGTGCGTAATGCCCTTGATTCTTTGGGATCCGATGGCAATTTACCCGAGCTAAGATATTCTATGTTTTTGTTTCTCGAATCCCAGGTCAATCTTGTTGAGTTGATTTCGGCATGGCCTTCTTCCACTACCGACCTCAATAATTTGCACGACTTTTTCAGAGTCAATCTCTTTATCTTCAACCGACAACCCTAAATTGGCGAGGGCATCGACCTTACTATTTTGTTCCCGTGGTATGTGTTGTAGGGTCCATTCCTTAAACTTGTGTAGCGTGACCTGAAGCTTGTCCACGTACCTTTGCATACGCTCCTCTCTGACCTCGAATGTCCTATTTACTTGGTTGACCACGAGAAGGGAATCACATTTGGCCTCGATTACTTCTGCTCCTAGATTTTTTGCCAACTCTAAGCCTGCAATCATAGCCTAATATCTGCTTCATTGTTAGTCAACTTTACAGTCTTAATAGACTGTCGAATCGTATTCCTAGTTGGGGGTTTGAGTACGACACCAAGCCCCGATCCTTTCAAATTGGAGGCGCCGTCTGTGAACAAGGTCCACACTCCCGAAGGAGTCCCCGATTTGGTCATTAGTTCTCTCTCGACCTCGGGGATAAGCGACAGTGTAAAGTCGGCGACAAAATCTGCCAGTACTTGAGACTTGATCGAGGTTCGAGGCTGATATTCAATATCGTACCCGCTTATTTCGATGGCCCACTTGGCCAGTCAACCTGATAGCTCAGGTTTGTGCATAATTTTCCTAAGGGGATATGTTGTCACTACACATATGGGGTGACATTGGAAGTAGGGTTTTAACTTCTTATAGGCACTCAATAACGCGAGTGCTAATTTTTCCAAATGTGGGTACCTAGTTGCAGCCTCACCCAGCGTTCTACTGACGTAATAAATGGGGAATTGTACCTTGTTCTTCTCGGACCAGGACCCCGCTCACCGCTATTTTTGAAACAGCTAGGTAAAGGTATAACTGCTCACCCGTTTTTGGCGTATGTAGCAGAGGTGGACTGGAGAGGTACCTTTTAAGCTCTTCTAACGCATGCTGGCATTCTGGTCCCCATGAGAATTCGTTCTTCTTCCTTAGCAAGTTGAAGAACTGACGGCTCCTGTCGGATGACCTCGATATGAATCGGCCTAGGGCTGCTATCCGACCTGTTAGTTTCTGTACAGCATTTACACTATCTACGATCGTTATGTGTTCGATGGCTTTGATTTTGTCGGGATTAATTTCTATTCCCCGGTTCGAGACCATAAAACCAAGGAATTTTCCCGAGCCCACTTCGAATGCACACTTCTCTGGATTCAACTTCATGTTGCACCTTATTAGTACATCGAATGTTTCCTGCAAATGACTCAAATGGTCCTTTGCTCGCAGGGATTTGACAAACATGTCATCAATATAAACTTCCATTGTTACTCCTAGTTGTTTTTCGAACATCTTATTCACTAGGCGTTGGTAGGTAGCCCCCGCGTTTTTCAGCCCGAATGGCATCACGTTATAGCAATAAGTACCATACTTTGTGATGAAGGATGTCTTTTCTTGATCATCCTTATCCATTTGTATTTGGTTGTAACCAGAATAGGCATCAAGAAAACTAAGAGTCTCGTGGCCAGCGGTAGCATCGATCATGTGATCGATGTTGGGCAAGGGAAAGGAGTCTTTGGGGCATGCCTTGGTTAGATCTTTGTAATCTATGCACATCCTAAGCTTATTTCCCTTCTTAGGCACTGAACTACATTTGCTAACCACTCCGGGTACTTAATTTCCCGAATGGACCCTATATTCAAAAGTTTAGTTACCTCGTCCTTGATGAATGCTTGCTGGATTTTGGACTGAGGCCTCCTCTTTTGCTTGACCGGCCGGAATTTTGGGTCAATGCTCAGTTTATGAGTTGTAATTTCCGACGGTATCCCTGTTATGTCAAGATGGGACCAAGCAAAAGAATCTTCGTTAGCTGAAAGAAATTTAATTAGTTTGGTCCTGAGCCCGGAGCTTAAGCCCGAGCCCAGGTATACCTTTTGATTGGGCAAGTTGCTTTGGAGTGAAATCTGTTCGAGCTCCTTGACCGTCGATTTGGTCGCATCGGACTCGTCGGCACCGATAAATGACCGGGGAACCCCATAATTGTGAACTTCGAGTTGATCTTGCTCACCCTCGTTTGTTGAAGGTGGTGTCTGTGATTGCTATTGGGTCTTCTGGAAAGGAGCGGTTGGCTTTGGCACTGTCTCTTCTACTGCGAAAATTTCCCTCGCAGCATGTTGCTTTCCGTAAATGGTTACGACTCCATCAGCCGATGGGAATTTCAACATCTGGTGTAATGTTGAAGGTACAGCTCCGATGTCAAGAATCCAAGGCCTTCCGAGCAAGGCATTGTATCTCATGTCGCCCTCGATCACGCAAAACTTCGTTGCCCGAACAGTACCCGGTGTTCACCATCAGCGTTATTTCCCCTTTGGTTGTTTCACATGCCATGTTGAAACCATTGAGGATCCGCACTTCGGGGATGATTTGGTTTGTCAATCCAAGCTGCTCGATGACCCACGACCGAATTATATTAGTCGAACTACCGGGGTCGACAAGTACCCGCTTCACCCGGGTTTTGTGTACGAGCATCGATATCACCAAGGCATCGTTATGGGGCTATATTACTCCCTCTGCATCTTTATCGCTGAAGCATAAGGCTTCTTCCGCCTCATAATCCCGAGTACGCTTTTCTCGGGTGATAGATATTTTGGTACGCTTCAACACCGGGCCTTGGGGTGTATCTACCCCTCCGATTATCATATTGATCGTGTGCTGAGGCTCTTCTTGATTTGTTGGCCTATTTCTGTTTCCGTAATGGTTCTTGGCCCGGTTGCTTAAAAATTCTCGGAGGTGCCCATTTTCGAGCAACCGTGCTACCTCTTCCCTCAGCTGTCGGCAATCTTCCGTCTTATGTCCATGTGTGCCATGGTACTTACATATTAAGTTGGGGTCTCTCTTGGTCGGGTCCGATTGCAGCGGTCGAGGCCATTTGGTATCTTTAATGCGACCAACGGCGGATACTTGAAGTTGTACTTGGACAATCGGGGCGCTTCTCGATGATTAGCGACTCTTTCGAAGTTATTTTTCGACAACGGCCCTCGATTCCTTCGATTAGGATCGTTCCTCCTCTCCTGTCTCGGAGACCCTTGTCTTCCCGGGATGGCCCTTCGATCGCCAGGGTAAGGCCGATGTCTGTCTCTGTTCGACCTTGGCTCTCGGTAATTATCTCTTAGAGTCCGGTCATGAGTTCTGATAGGGTAAGCGGATCACGAGGGGAATCCGAGCTGGTCATCTTCGACCCTAATCTTTGATTGATACCGATTGTGTATGTCCGCCCAAGTGGCAGCCGGGTATTCGATCAAACTCTTCTTAAGCTGTTGAGAAGCCGTTGAACTTCGGGCATTGAGCCCTTGAGTGAAAGCTTGTACGGCCCAATCATCGGTGACCAGTGGTAGGTCCATTCGCTCCATTTGAAAGCGATATACAAACTCCCTCAGCATCTCATTATCTCTTTGCCTGACTTTGAATAAGTCTGATTTCCAGGTTTCGACTTTAATTGCACCTGCATTAGCTTTGACGAAGGTGTCTGCAAGCATGGCAAAGGAATTGATGGAGTTCGGGGTTAGGTTGTGGTACCAAGTCATTTCTCCTTTTGATAAGGTCTCCCCAAATTTCTTCAGAAGAACGGACTCAATCTCATCATCTTCGAGATCATTCCCCTTTATGGCGCATGTGTGCGCCGTCATGTGTTCATTTGGATCAGATGTCCCGTTGTACTTGGGGATTTCTGGCATGCGAAACTTTTTTGGTATAGGTTTTGGGGCAGCGCTTGACGGGAAAGGTTTTTGTACGAATTTCTTCGAGTCCAAGCCTTTCAACACCGGGGGTGCTCCTGGAATCTGGTCCACCTTCGAGTTATATGTTTCTACTTTCTTGTCGTTGGCTTCAATCTTCTTTTCGCCCGATTCGACTCGTTTTGTCAGCTCCTCGAGCATCTTCATGATTCCCAAATTTATCCCCTACCCGCTTTCATCCGGTTGCGCCGCAGTCAGTTCATTATCGGGGATAACTCCTCGAGAAGAACCAGCTTCGACCCTGTCTGAAATCTGATTACGACTTTGCAATTGGGCGATGGATGCTTGCTGGGCTTGTAGCATGTCGAATATCATTTTGAGACTGATCCCGTCCCCTTCATTGTTTTAAGTTCTTGAACGGTGTTCTCTCTGAACACTGTTCGACGGGCCAGAAGTCTGATCCACATCGACTGCCATTTGAGAGTTGGCGTCGGTTGGAACCTCATTACCGAGCATCACATTGTTATTTTCGCCCTGGTGGTCAAACTCGTCATTGATGGGCTGTGAGTGCGACATGACTATGTTACATCCTGAAAACAAAAGATTCCTCAAAGAACAAGTGTAAAATAGTGTGTGTGACAGAAATTTGTATCAAACGTTAACTATTATCCTCAGCCCTACTGTGGGCGCCAAACTGTTTACCCTAAAATACGAGTAACAATTGAATTTGTACGTGGTACTAAGGATACGTGACTTGGCCTGATACAATTACAGGATAAGTGATAAATAAAGGCTGATTTAAGTAAATGAAAGAATAAACAAACCACTGAGGTTGAGTAATTTTGCTGTGACGGAACGAACAATAATGAAGAAAATAGTTTATGAAGAAGATAGCCAAAAAATGATAAGTGTTCTATTGATAGTCAGTTCTTTAGTATACAATAGAGTTGAATTCTTTATATAGGGGAGAGAAGAATTCTATACAAGGTAAAAGACCTGATTACAAGGTAAAAGATCCCTAAAATTATTAGGTTCAACGTCTCTCCTGATTTGGGCCGTGATTCCCGCCGAGATAATTACACACCACGAGATTTTCGGCCTTTCCGTTATGCGAATTCTGATATTTTTACCATATGATGCTTTACCCAGACCGGTCTCGACTACCTTATCTCGAGTGCTTTGGTCTCGAACTTTAACTGACCTCGAATTTATCTTCTCGAAGTGCCGGTCACGATCTGCAAGAGAACGACCTCAAGTTGCATCAATGATCGCAACCTAAGACCGATGTATCTTATATGTTCGATTGTATCCAATCCCATACAAATAGATATTATCTTAAAAGTGCCAAGTGACTTTTTATTAGCTTACTACTTGGCGTAACCTCAATGCAAACTACTATCCCACTTTACATATATAGATATAGATATAGATATGGATGGATTTGAATTTTGTATAAGATCTTAGTTTACTCCTGTTTTGTATTTTAACTATATTAATGTATTTCTATTTTTCCTTTTATGAGAAAAACATTTGAAAATCGCCTTTCAAATTACAAAGTTTTTCCATGTTTCATGCGATCGTAGCGAGTATTGTTCATATTTTGGAAACTCCTTTTATCTTTATGTCACACCTCTTTTCGTACATCCCCGGGAAGGAAATATATAAAAAGAGTTTTTTAAATTAAAGTGACATTAGTCGAACTGGGATTATTTAATTAATTTGCAGAGTCGCCACTTGGAATAGTTCAATTGGTGTTCCAAGTCACCGATTTATTTTTATCCCAGATCGAGGAAAATTTCGACTTTCTTTTTTGAAGTCTGCGAACCAGAAATTCTAAGTAAGGAATTCTGTTAACCCGAGGGAAGGTCTTAGGCACCCTCGGATTCCGTGGTTCTAGCACGGTCGCTTAATTGTTACAATCGGCTTTATTATCTGATTTTAATACCTGTTATTAGCCTATGGTGCATTTTTACTTTATTCCGCTTTTCCGCTTTTAAATTATTGAAGAATTGCGATGTTAATCAAAATATGCCACGAATTACGTCACATAAATGCACCCGTAATTTGTAACATCTATTAATTGGACATCGGGATTTTAGATTTGGGTCACATAAATGCGCACCCGAATTTAGGAAATTTAATTATTAGAACAACGCGCCTAAAGCGACTACGTATTTTAATTTGTCGAGGGCCATGGAATTTGCTAAACGGCACGCCTCAGTTTTTCTAGATGTTTAGTAAATGAAGGCCATATATTCGTAAATTAGTCTGGTATGGCGCACCTCGAATTAATTTTAATATTTAAAATTGTTTAAATCGGACCACCTAAAAGGCACCCCCGAAGGTCATGTAGTCACTATGTCACGGGAACCGTACCCATAGTGGCAACATAATTAATTACATTTTTTAAGTCCTAATCACTAACGTTTAAAGGATCGAGGTTTATTAATGTTACATTTTTATCAACTAAGAGGGC